>JAULBS010051654.1:0-39047 GCA_032355785.1 Symmetromphalus regularis | reverse complement strand
CATAATTATTGATGAATAATCACATATAATCTTTGTAAAAACAAAGAAAACTGAAATCCGCGTTTTTACGAAATGTCGATAACTTGTTGAATGTATTACGCATTTACGGCATAGGGTGTTAATAGTCAAACCGGAAATAAATTCGCGCATTATTGAATTCGCGGCATTACCAATATGTCTCAAAAAATTATTTCCGGGCTTGTGGTAGCAGGAAGGTTTCGTCTCTTTCAGAATTGCAGGTCTGTTCCTGGATCAGGTGCTTTAATTCTTTAAATGTAATTACCTGCCTGAAAGTATATACTAGTGCATATGTATGTATGTATGTATGCATTTATGTTTATGTCGGATTTATAAATTAGTTAAAGGAAACAATTGGTTGTTTAATGACAGTGCCTATTGAGTGTCAAATATAGTAATTTTACAACTACCATTGAGCCTTATTCTGCACTCACTTTGGCATGGAGCCAGAAATTATATAAAAAATCCAAATCTTCAACTAAGATTTGATCACAGTACCTAACAGGCATCAAATATCAATCCAATGACATTAACACTAAACCACTGGTGTCTGTCAGTGAATTAATGATACCACAGTTTGGAAGCACAATTGGTCCTAACATGTTCGTAGGATGATGCCTCAACTATATGTATATCAAACCAATGTTCACCTAACCATTGTCTTACAGAACACTATCTACAACCAACCGTGAGTCTGACAGTGTAATCATTACATCACCAGAGGTGGTTCAAATTTGTCATCAGTTCAAAGATCAGAGGTTTATTTTCTTCATAAAAAATACATGTGTAGATAATGAGTGTATTAATCAACTTCACACAGTTTAGATCTTACTGGATACACAGAGCTTTGATGTGAAAGAGAATCCACAAACTTATGGCCGATTTCTTGTCAATAGTTCAACCTCGATTCTTTGTTTAAACTGTGTCCATATGTGTTAAAAGAATGGGTTGAACTGTAGATCGTGGCTGAACCGTCAATGATAAACTGGGCCTTAATGTTTAGAATCGAGAATAAGTGAGCCTCTTCACTGGTATAAACACATGTTTACATACATACATAATGTGCATGAATATTTTAATCTTGTCTGACCTTTTAATCTTGTCTGACCTTATTCTCAAATTTCATTCACTATGTGTGAGTAAATGTATACAATCCACAAAACCTTTTGTAATCTTATTCACCATATGTATGTTAAATATACAAATTGTAAAACCTGTAATAAATATATCTTATTTGGTAAAATTACATGTATATTTTTATTTTTAAAAATTAGTCCTGTGCATTCACGAATACTTTTTTACTGTCTGACCTCAATATTCTCTGGAATGTAATTCACCACTATCATGTACATCTTTTGAAATCATTTGTATCGCCTTACCTATATACTTGTTGTTATGCATGTCATTCATGGATATTTTAATGTCTGACCTTAATGCAGGGCTGGCGCAGCTGTTTAAATATTGGGGGGTGGGGGAGACTGAACAGGGGTACTATGAGTCATTTGAAGGCTCCTACAATGTATTCAATAAATGTAAAAGATGCAAATGTTTGGGCACCTATTGTTAAAAAAAAGGGCACCACAGATTATTGAGCGAATGGGGGTGGGAGGGGTGTAAATCCCCTCTTGCCCTAAGCTGCTCTGGCCCTAATGAGATTGTCTTGCAGGTTCACTAAACCATCTGTCTGTCTGTCAGTCTTACAAGTTAGTATTATTAACCAGAATATTTGTTTGCTAGGTGTTCAACAATTTTGTTTTCGAATTGTAAAGTATTAGTCATTTACTTTCATGAATATTTTAATTCTGTCTGACCTTAAGATTCTTTCACATTTTATTAACACATGTAAATATGTAAATACACATCTTATGAAATGTTCCTATTTATGTGCTTTGCTGTCTATGAACAGATCATATATCAAAAATCTATTGCTACTAATGAAAAAAAAAGGAGCAGATTTCCTCTAAAAGACCCATGTTTGATATCCAGTAGCCAATTATTAATAAATCAGTGTGCTCTAGTGGTGTCATTAAACAAAAACTAAACTTTTGTAAATAAGCCTGATGGAATACAGTGGAAATTACAGATTTAATCTGAATGATCGACTTGTGGACAAAGAAGATCTGCAGACATGTGTAGACTATATTATAGGCTGAGAACTATCCATTCATCGCCTGTAAACACTTGACTCATGTCAGTTACCGTACATATGCTAATAACATCATATACTTTGTCGTATTGCTAGGTTGTTAGTGTGTACTGTCTTGGATTGCTTGCAAAACTGAATCAAACAAATTAGATATGAAATTTATTTACTATATTGTTGTATGTAGGGAAGTCTGTATCATTTGTTGTGAATTAAAAAAAAAATTAGTAAAATAATTACCTGTAATAACTGTTTTAGTGATAAAGCCTTTTAATTTTATATACTCATATCTGTTAGTTTTGGTCGGTCATTGAATCGATCCTTCTCAGTAGACCCCTATGCAGTTTGGACTATTTTCTATTCCAACAAGTGGTCCACAACTGGTTCAACAAAGGCCATGGTATGTGCTGTCCTATCTGTGGGATAGTGCGTATAAAACCCCCTTGTTGCTTATCGGAAAGAGTAGCCTATGTGGCAGCAGTGTGTTTGCTCGCTAAATAAATATGTTAGAATGACCATATGATTGACATCCAATAGCCGACGATAAGATAACAATTAATGTGCTCTAGAGGCATCATTAAATATAAAACAAACATACTGTTAGTTTTGATTGACATGTTTTCAAGAATACTTCACAAGTCTGTGAGATATACTGTCACCATCAGATTGAATGCAAACAAGGAAATCTCTTTTGGTTCACTTGAGGATTGTGTTATTTCTTTTAGGTGCATAAGGGTATGAATTAAAAAAATATGCAAAACATTAGTGCTTGTTATTTTTATCATGAACCTGAAAGAAACAACAGACCATCCTTATACTTGCCTTATAATATATGTATTAATCAGGAACAACAGAAGTGAACATTGGGGAAGGGCTAACAGACATGGGGGGGGAGGCTAACAGAACTAATCATGAACACCAAATTGACTAAACAGTAATATTTTGTTTATTGTTGTTTATTATATAATGAACTAAACAGTCATATTTGGTTTATATATATATTGCACTAAACAGTCATATTTGGTTTATGTGTTTTATATTGTACTAAATGGTCATATTATTATGTTTGGCCTGTGGAAGGCTGTTGACCTTTTTCTCGTTGTGTGTTAACTGGTGATATGAGCTCAGATTAATGTAACCTCTTGTGGTCTCGGTTCACCACTAAGTACTCCCTCTTGTCTACAAGATTTCCTACTTGCCTTATTCAGTGCATGAGTGGTGTGAAAACCTATTGTATGTGTTGAAAATAATGTTACATAATCATAATTCTTTATTCATTGCATGTATGATATATTTGGAGATATTACTTAACAGACAAGCTATCTATAGATAGTTGTATGACAGCAATAATCCTAAAATGTTATCTGGTTACTTATGATTTTTTTTTTTTAATGTTGCTATGCTTTAAATAACACTAGTATTTAATAACTGTTATATTTAAAGCATAGCAACATAGCAAAGTATTAAGCTGGTATTTATTCTTGTTTATTTAAATGTCTACAATAAATCGACAGCAGTTCATTATCTATTCAGATAGATACTTTTTGGAATGAAAAATAATGCTAATTTTGATTGATTTCACTTGTTAAGCATATTTTCATACTCAACATCTAATTAAAGTTCAAGCTTCCTGTGCTGTCTGTCTAGGACAGATGTTAGTGTTAGTATGAAAAAGGAAACTCGTTGCCACCACACAATGTGGCTACTCTTTATTGATAAGCAGTAAAGGATCTTTTATATACAATGTCAACCCTTGCAATTAAGAAAATGTCCATGACAAAATAAATACTGTGGAGAAATAGTGTTCATGGGATTTTCCATGGCAGTTTTAATGTAACGTATACTTTATTTTTAATAAGACAAAAATTCACATTGAAAAAAAAAATCAATCAGCAGCAAAAAAAAAATTAATAAGAAGAAATACACCTAGATTTTTTTTTAATCTGCTGCAAAAAACTTTTAATAAGAAAAAAAATACACCTTCAAATTTTCTTTTAACCCAGGGCAAAAAAAGGGCCACAGAGAATTAAAAACTTCATTGCCACAGACAATTTCAGGGGTTGCATTATACCACAGAAAGGATTACACAAACCATTTTGGACCACTGGTTGGTGCAACTGGTGTACCCCTATATACACTGAGCCTTGCAAAGCACTCAATGTGGGTAGAAAATAGTACTGAGGTTAAAACTTATCTTGAACTGACTGAGATTTAATTCCCAATACATACCAGCATTGACTTCACTGCTGTAACCACTACACCACCAGGTCATTTGATTCCACATGGAAGTCATAGAATATTTTTATTATTATTATTATTATTGTATGTATTTGGTGATAAAATACAGTTATTTCATTTATTGACAAGATTTATATTTGAAAACACACTTTATAAATTTAGTGCATTCTCACACTTAAATCCAGATCAATGGTTTCTTCATAAATCTTTCTTTGATGTTATGGGGCTTGGTTTATTTATACTCTCAAACACTTGGAAACTGTTCATACTGTAATATCCAAGTAGTAAGAATGCAGCTCTATCAGGAAGGATGAATCTTCCGGTACACCAATTAAGAAACGGTTATAGCTTGTTGAGGTACTTAAATACTTAGTAAATGAGTCATCATGTTTCTCTGAAATGGTGAGTTTCTGGGAAAATCTGCTAGTTTTGTATTCACTTTAAAATAGGTTGTGAACCTTAGTGGTCTAGTGGTAAGATATTACAATTGTAAAGAGTAGACCATGAGTTGCAAAACACCATATTTCTGACACCTAATAGCTACTGAATAAACAGTGTGTTCGAGTCGTTAATAATTCTTTCCCTTCCTGAATAATAAAGCACTGTTATAATTATATTTAACAGAGGCCTCTTGTAGAGACCAGTTAATGTTTTACCACTATAATGTGTGGGATCTAATGTAGTAATCTATAATAGTATAAACCAACATTTTTGTTTATTACAATTCAGATCAAGTTTACAGTCACTGTACTTATATTTACAAGGCCAGAGTCAGAAATTTTGCAAAGAGGGTTAAAGATATTTGTAAAATTCTAATATTTGAAAAGGTTATCAGTTAGTTAATACCAAATAATAATGGGGAAAAATAATAGAGGGTCAGAGGGGGTTTAAACCCCCTAAAATGCCCCTTGGATCTGCTACTTATTAGTTAAAACAAAATGTTTTCAGATAAGAAAGATAATTTTAGTACTGTACCATTTTATAAATTATTGGTACAATGTCCTGTACTGAAATTGATGTACATCAGTACAAGTATTTTGTTTAACTGTTTGTTGTGAACCACACCCTGTAAATCTGTTGACAAACCTATTGGGGACTGATAAGAAGATGTCTGTCAAATGGTCAGTTTGCAGATTAAAGTGATTTAATGAAATTTGATGTTGTGTTCTACTTATGTTGTGACTTTAAGGCTTGTAGTAATACCACTCCACCAAACAACTCTGGCAAAAAGTCAAACATACCTTTAGTACTTATAATAGTAGTGTGCTTTTCAGGTCAAATGGCTTGGTTACATTTGTTTGGTCATGTTTTCTTTCCAGTTACGATGTTTTTTCACCTGTTTGCTAGACTCCCAGTATTTCCCATCAAATACTGTCACTTTTTATTCATTCTTTTGGAGTGAAAATTAACAATCTATGAAAAAAATACTTAATTTTTCATCTTTTATTACACGAACTACATGGATTATTCAGTCTCCAGATACTTCATTTCCTACTGTATTTTTTGTTTGTTTTTTGAATCAGGGGTATATATTGATAATAATGCGAAAAACTAATATTTTAAAAACATGAATAAGAGTATTTAATAACTGAGCCCAAATTGATTATGTAATTGATTGATTGTTAATAGATTTTATAATTAATGTTTATAAAACGTATTTCCCTTGGCCATGTGTAGGAGGACTGCCAATCTCCCAAGACTGGCTTTATGGAATGAGGCTTGTTCGCTCCTGTATTGATACAGTGTAGTATCTTTTTTCCATGAGAAATATCCCTGAGTATTATGTCAACCTGTGTATTTAAGTATCTACATGTATTTCATTGACAGTGTTATGTCTGTGTGTATTTAACTGATGTATTATGTCTATATGTGTTTGATTGGCAGTGTTATGTCTGTGTGTATTTAACTGATACATTATGTCTACATATGTTTGATTGGCAGCATTAGATTGACAGTGTTATGTCTGTGTATTTGACATTCATTATGTCTACATGTGTTTGTTTGACAGTGTTATGTCTGTGAATTTGACTGATACATTATGTCTACATATGTTAGATTGACAGTGTTATGTCTGTGTGTATTTGACTGATACATTATGTCTACATATGTTTGATTGGCAGCATTAGATTGACAGTGTTATATCTGTGTGCATTATGTATACATGTGTTATGTCTGTGTATTTGACTGATGTATTGTCTACATGTATTTGATTGACAGTTATGACTGTGTGTATTTGACTGATGTATTATGTCTACATGTATTTGATTGACAGTGTTACATCTGTGTATTTGATGTCTGTGTATTTGACTGATGTATTATGTCTACATGTATTTGATTGACAGTGTTACATCTGTGTATTTGATTGATGCATTATGTCTACATGTATTTGATTGACAGTGTTACAACTGTGTGTATTTGACTGACAGTATGAAGCTGTTGTTTATTGGTATGAATGGCACTTGGCCTTAGAGCATGGGGTTAAAGTTAGATCTGAACCATCCATTGACTGAACTGTGTACTGAATGCCCTTCGGTTGACAGATGGGACACCAACCTGTTCATATTATTAAGCTTAATCCGTCTGGTATTTAGCTTCTAATAACACTGGTACTGTCCCCGCATCAATGCTGTCTATGACTGCATTCAGTATGCCGAAGTGCAGGTGCCCATGACATCATGCTGAATTAGTTCTGTTGTGTGAAAAGTGTTGACATGGTGCAATTCATTATGAATACATGAATGGATAAGATCAGATTTAAAGTACTCTTTTAAAACGTTAGCAAATTCGTGTTTTTTTGTACATTTTTACATTTGTGCTGTGGAGGTTGTTAATCATACAGTACAATACAGTACAATACAATACAATACAATACAGTCTTTCATTTTACATACTGTTTTTGCATTATTTCGTTGACAATCCTCCTTTTTTCATATAACTAGACTTTTGTGCCCCCACTTTTTACCACAGTGTGACACTTAATAGTAGATATTATTTTTTGCTGTTAAACAAATATTCTATTTATGGTCTTGTGAACTTTCAGTGAAGGTGCCGAAAAGTGGGGGAGTCACACACAGAAACATACATATATTTACATTGGAAAATGAATAAATATATATGAAATATCTAAAATGTGGGGGCACGTGTCCTCCTTGTCCACCTGCTTCCTATGCCAATGTATCTTTTATCCTATACAAGAAATCCTATATCTGCATCTGCCTACTAGGAACCCAGTACCTGATATTTATTTTTGTGCTGGAGTGAAGGGATTATTAAACAAAAGCTGCTTACTTGACATTTTTATATTTATCCTCATGGTATGTTATATAAATTTTCATAACAGTTATTGATATAATAACACTGATAGCTGCATACACATATGCAGGGGCATTGGAGCCGGAGGGGGGGGGGGGGTGCAGCCCCCCCCATAAATTAAAATTTTAATATTATTCTTGTTTTTTTTTGGTAAAGTCAGTTGCTTCTTAGTATTAGCAGCCCCCCCAATATGAATTTTGTTCCAACGCCACTGATATGTACCTGTAGCTATGGTTAGCAATCTTTTTAATTGCATAGCCATGATGTACAAGTATTTTATGCAATTAACAGAATTATTCCTCAATCTCAGAAATAATAGTTTAAAATTATATTACTATTCTTGCACATTGGTATAAAGTATATTTATCAGTGGTCACAAAAATCAGAAATATACAATAAGTGAGGAATTCTTTGACCATATAACCTGAATGCTATAACTGAAGCATAAAGTAGTACCAGGTATACGGTTACAGTTTCTTTGTGGTCATTTTGTGATGATTTGATAAAAAATTTAAGATCCACCATGGATTGTGGTACTTTGGAAGAAAAAAAAAAAATTCTACATTTTCTTTTGCAATTAACCAGATGTTACAAAGAAAGCATATGCAGTCAAAAAAAATGTGTTGTATATATTTGCATACAAATGGTTCTATGCAGCAGATAATTATGCAAATAACAGGAATATGCTATTATCCTAGACCTAGATTTACTGCAGACTAACATTACAAGTCTGTAGGAAGAAGTCTGTTAGCTGGGAAGACAGGTGTTGTCTACAATACACATGTTGGCCTAATAAACAAAACTGGCCAGGGTCTTTAACCCAGTTATGCCAGGTCAAATGACTATATCACATTTACTGGGCTCCTCAAATGCAAGGCCTGGCCATAATAAACAGAACCACAAACATTTCATGACTCTTATCACAGAAGGTAGGCTGATCAGAAAAACCTGGCTTCTTAACAATAAACTGAGTCGGAAACAATAAATTTGTTGGCTATAAAACAATGGCAATTTAAGAAACAAACCATTATACACATGTAAGTAATTGTGTGAGAACTGCTACAATGAATTCTTTTCAAACCAGAACTGGTCTAATACATACATACCCATTTTGTTTTTAACACTAAATAAAAGAAATTGTATAAAGTATCACATTATTTATGGTGCTTTTGTCAATAAATTCCTTTTTGTAAGTATGTTAATGCATATACTGTATCAATCCCTGAAATTGTCTGTGGCAATCAGCAGTGCCGTGGAGATTGCCACACAGTTTTTCATTCTCCACAGCGCTTCTTTTGCCGTGGACTGAATTTATTTTTCTCTTGCTTTAATTTTTTTCTTATTATTAAAAATAAAGTATACTTTGTGCTAAAATTGAACTATTTCTCCACAGCTTTTTTTTAATTTGCCCATGGACATTTTCTTAATTGCAGAGGTTGCTATATATAAGCATTTGTCAAATCTGGTTTAATTGGTCCACAGTGGTGTGATGGATTCCTTGTCCAACTCAAATCTGTTGAGGTATGGGATTTTTATCTCGATTCCAGCCCAGTATGTGTGCTCCACAAGGCTCATTAAATAGGTGTACCTTATATGCTAATGTTACATTGACTTGGTGAGTTTTGTGAAACCCTCTTTAAATTGGAAGTCTGTTTCATTTGCTGTAAACACTAGCAGATTATGAATGAACTGTCATGTCTAAAAATGGATAACATGGCTCCATTGTAAACACTGGGATTTTTTATTCTTTTTTTTGGTAGAATTTGTGTCAAGGATTTTGTAGATAAGTGAGACTCAGTCTGTACTGCTACCCACTTGTCACCTATTCTAGGATAACTAGATAAAGTTTTAACTGATAAAAAGAAATAGCTTGAAATTGTAACGGTGACAAACTTTACAACAGGATACTGACAACATGACTAACTATACTTTAAGCTACTGTAAGTGTACTGAAATACACAGAGAGAGAGAGAGAGAGAAAGAGAAAAAATTATATTACAAGTATTTTTTTAATTTAAAAATAATAAAGATCATTTCACATGCCTGTGTGGTGTGCATGTGAATTGAAAGAAATATCAAGGGGTTCCAGACCCCCTAAGCTGTATAGTAGATTAATCTTAAATACAAATATTCTTTTGACAGAATACTGGAAACTATTCATTTAGTTAAGTCTGAGAAAGAGGAATCTTTGAATCAACAAATGTTTCCTTTCTGTTGAACACTGAGCAAACTTGGGCAGAGGTCATCATATGGAGGCTCACCTGCCCAAATGAGCTGTGGCCGGCCCAGAGTAAATACACTTTTAACATACGTTGGACAACACTGTGGATTTGCTTAATCAAATACATGTATATCCCATCTGTGTGAATGGCCACTTGTTATAATGCTGTGAGCAACTGTCTGGTTCTTTCTTAGCTGACAGTTTTTTTATTTTTTGTTGTAATATCTAGGCAAGACTATCTAGTCTTATTTTTTTTTTTAAATTTTTTAACTACACCACATTGATTTATTAATCATCGGCTATTGGATGTTAAACAGTTGACAATGGATGTCAAACAGTTTTCCAACTATTTTCTGTTTTATCTGTGGCACATGATAGATCTCACTGGATTGTTGTGAGATTCTCTAGGTTTGAAATAAGGTGGCATTAACACTTAATTTTTTTACAACATGTTTTTGCACTGTATTTAAGATGTTTTGTGTTCCCAAATTTCAGAAGAAATAGATGATAATCTATACATTCAAATTTAATCCTAATCCTATTGCAGTGCATGCTGTGAGTTTTGAGTTTCACAGAAAATACTTTACAAATGAAAAGAAGCCTGGAATGTGTGGATTCTACTTCAATACAGTCAATTACTTTTTGACCCATTGGTGAACTTTGAAGACTTGATCTAAGTGAGACACTGTGGTACAATGTAGTTCAGTGTGGACACAAGGCAGTACAGTGTCATTCATGTTAAATCAAACTCCAGACACTGACCTCTCATGGGTCTCGCCTACATGTATGTATATATGTATGCAAGTACAATCTTCCCAACCTGTTGTGGCAGGTTACTGGAGGACCAGATGATGTGAGATGGTAATTGGATCTCACAATTTAATCAAACAGACCTCATATCATGTACAGTGTCTTTCCAGTCTGTAGTCATAACACAGCTCAAGAGGAAGAACGTCTGCCTGAGGTGTATTGGGTTGTTGGATCAGTCCCCTTTAGTGAATCCATTTGGGCTATTTCTCATTCCAACAAATATCCATAACTGGTATAACAAAATACATAGTATGTGCTGTTCTGTCTGTGGGAAAGTGTATTTAAAAGATCCCTTGCTGCTAATAAAAAAGAATAGCCTATGTGAAAGTAGTAGGTTTTCTCTGAAGACTAATGAGTCACAAACACTGTATATTTGACACCTAATATCTGCTGAATACAGTGTGCTGAGAAGCCATTAAAGAAACAATCCTTTTTTTCTTTTAACCTGGATTGGAAAATAGCTCAGTAGTGAAATGAGCAGAAGAGGCAAGATGGTCATAGGATCTCACATTTTAATTAAACTGACCTCTCACCATGTGCTCTGTCCTTTGAACCAAAGTGAGATGTAGCTGTTTCAGAAGGGCTAGCTAAGGTGCAGTAGTCATACAATTGATCTATTCAAAATGGTGGACTGTTTTTAATTGGAATCCTTGACTGATCAATATATATCATTTGCCTTGATACATATATGTATGTGTGTGCTGTCCTGTCATAGGAAAGTGTAAGTTGGTGATGATACATTCTGAGAATTAATTATTGGTTCAATATAATTTTTAGGTGAAAAAGAATATGAGGTCATTGATGAAAACCGGAGTAGGTCTTCATTAGAATATAAATTCTAGAGGACCTCGTTATCCTGGGGTATATATTCTGTCAGCACATTCCCAGAAGGACTGGGTATAATATGACAAAATATTTAAGATCACATGCTACTAATCAGACATAGCTTATGATGGCTATGTTTCCTCTTACCATATTCCACTCCATATACCTTTATACCAGTCCTGGATATCATGGTTCAACTTTCCTATACCACACATTTGTGCATAACTATGGATTAATCTACCTTAAAACATATTTGAATTTAAAAAAAAAGCTCAAATGAGAAACTTATTTAAGTAAATGTTGAGAATTTGTTGTCTGATGAAAAGAAATTTGAGTCAAATAGTATACTTTACCAGCCCCAAATTGTATGGTGTTTTCGTGCCTCAAAACAAAAATAATAAACTTCGTCCTCATATTTGCACCTAATTTATATAAACAAAATCTAATTGAAACCACTTTTCATGACCAAAATTCTGCAAAAAACACCTGTTTTCATAAAAACTAAAAATCTGCATCATAATACCAGTTTTTTTAAAAACCAAAATTTTACAAAAAATGTTCATAAAAACATATTGTCGTGCATCCTACAAGCAACTGAGATTGAAGTCTGAGTTGAACTGCTAAGGTTTATTATCTAAATTGATGTCTTTTATCTTGTTTGTTTTGTTCATGACTCCATTCTTTCTTTCAGATGGTAATAAAATATCTGTTAGCCTTTCCATAAATCAAGTATATAAAGCTATAAAAATTCCAGGTAGATACAACAGATGCCTGCAGGGTACTTGATGCTGAACAAACACACAGCAGCTCACTGCAGTTCTCTTTGTCCAACACCATGTATTCAACTAGTGGTGTCACACAACACTGTGGGATAACAAATCACATATCTTTTATTCAGCCTTTAATTTTTGTCTTCATTCTTGATATAGTGTTTACTTAAAGGTGATTGTATGTAAAAACAATAACATTGCCATGTTTAGCAAATCTATGGCTTTCCACAATGAACTGGATTTTAAGTTATTTATTTACCCATCTCCCCCATGCCCCCATCCCAACACAAAAGTTAACATTTTCTATTGGTGGTCACACTGTGGTTACTTAACATTTTTTAAAACATATATATACATAAAAATCAATGATATTAAAATGTATACACCACATATTGATGCCAAACTAACAACTAAGACCATGGTAATGGATATGAAGTTGCACCTCTATATCTTAGTGAGCCTTAGTAGTCCAGTGGTAGAATATCAGACTCTTAAGCTAATGACAGTGGTTCAAAACCCATTGGAGGCTGAGTCACTCTAGACTACATGTCAAAATAACCATTTTGAAAATCAAACTGAGTCAAATCTAAAACAACAGAAGTGTAATTTTGTTGAAAAACATATCTCTACACAAGGCAGAAACCAGGAGTATGTAAGCAATATCATGAGGGGCTGCATCTATGAATCGCTGTCAACAGTAATGATACCAAGTGTTCACAAAATGTTAGCATATCCTACCCCACCAGTGACACCTGTCATGTACACAGGTTTAAACCTACTATTAACAACATTCTTTTGTAAACAATTGTAATTCATTTATTCACGACTAACGAATTTACTTCTTTCTCTCAATTTTTTCTTAACATCTCAAAAAGTATTTAAAAAAAAAGAAATATATTCTGAAGCTTAAATTCTTGAGAATCAAAACCTACTAACAAAACCAAGTTACATGTAGCTGTGATTGGTCACATTGGTTGGTTGTATTTATTTTTGTTCTTATATCAAGCACACTGTCCTAGACACACAACTCAGCTTCCTGTGCTGTCTGACCAGGACAGAGGTTAGTAGGAGAAACAAAACCCACTGCCACAACATTAATGCTGCTATTCTTTATCAATAAGTAGCAAGGAATCTTTTATACGCACCATCCCACAGACAGGATAGCACATACCATGGCCATTGAAAAACCAGTTGTGGATCACCGGTCATTGTAAGTGGAATACACCTACCCACTAAGCCTTGTGGAGCACTCACTCTGGGTTTGAGATGATACTAATATTAAAAATCCCATGCCTAGACTGAGATTCGATACCAGTACCTACCAGCCACAAGACTGATAGCTTAACCACTGTGCCACCAAGGACATTTGGTTGGTCACATTCGTGTATATATGAAAGTCACTAGCCGACCAAGAAATCTTAGCTAGTAATAAAACTACTGGTCTTGTAATAAAACTAAGAATTTCTATTAAACCACAAGATCAAAAGAATCGTGTTGAGGATACATTCTGATGTTGTCAGAGATTGTCTCCAAAACTAAAAGTGGGAAAAGGTAGTAATCATAGATAACCTGAGATTGCTGTTGTTTAGGGACATGACCTTAAATGTGACTCAGTTCACTGCCCAATAGTGGACAATACCTAACTAACAAAGAGACTTGACCTTATTGGTGATTCACCTGACTGGCCACAATTGGATTGCATGTTAAATAAATGTAATTTCGTTCTGTTAATAAAGTTTATTCTATACAACTAAGGTATGTGTACTTGGTTAGGTCACTATGAAGTTGTCTTCAGAGCATGATGGAAACTGATCCAATAATTATAGCTCAATTGAGGAGGAGATTAAAGTTTGATTAAAAATCTTATGAAAGGACACAGGACATCAGAGTGTCAAGCTTACTCAGCCGTATCTTCTAGACTGCATTCAAACCCCGTCCATTCACAACCATGTTGCCTTGAATTACAGCAATTTTCTACTCCAATGCCTTGCACAGCACCCTAATACTGCTAGTAAATATTAGTTGGTCAAACCTGCCCCAGAGCACCATATGTTGCGGCGTCCGTTTGATCCGTCAAGTTAGTTAGAAGTGCTACTTAAACACCAAGCGTTACAGACGCTTTTTTCCTTTGTGTCTCTTTTGACATGGTTAAACATTTTATCGTCTTTTCAACAGACTTTTGTGTCTTTATGGCTGCTTGACTGGTGTTTGAAATTAATGCTATTTAGAGATTATGTATAAAGAGCTTTGGCTTGTATGCCCGAGGTGCTGCTTAGAACTGTTACCTTAAAAGACCTCATAATTGGTAAACAAAAAATGTTTACCCCTTGAAAATAGGCTTAGTGACACTACTTATTTTGAAGTAACTAAACTGAAAGTTGTTGTCCTGTCTTGACCCTTTCTTTGGGAAACAGGCTAAGAACCTGATCCGAGTGTATGTCCATGGTGAGCATCCTTGTACATTCCACATATAACATCACATCCATTAGCTGTTGTGCCAATGGTATCTCATCCTAATCCAAGGTCATAAGGCAATACTTGCTATGACCCTTATTCAGTAGATTTCAACCCCTAAAACTATACCATGTGGTCAAGGTGAGTTGACTGTTTAGGTATAATGATGCTTTATGAAGTGGTGAAACCTTTGTTTGGGTGGGGATTTTCTCATTCCAGCCAGTTGTTCATAACTGGTGTAACAAACTGTGGTATGTGTTGTCTCTAGTAAAGTGCATTTAAAAACATCTTATAATGAAAGGTTTTAAAAGTATTTAGAACTTAGAAATTTGAATTAACCTACTGAGGATATTGTTAAATATGGGTGAAAAGTATATAAAATTTTAAAAATTGAATTAACCCCACTAACTTAGGACATACAAGTAGTTTCATATTGGTGGTAATCAAATCCACTCTAGATTTGGATTACATCTGATTCATACTTGATATTCTATAACATGTATGTCTATTGAAAAAAATGTGCACTGATTATGCATGGGTGAATCCAAAGTGAATCACCCTTAAAATATTTAAGTACGTTTTTGTTCTGAGGCTTATGTGTACATGGACATATGTGAAATATGAGATAGTTTGCAATGTAAAAATGCATTCCTATCAATAGTGGAACTCCATTTACACCAGCAGGATGTGCAATTATTGAAATTACTTCAAAGATATGATCTTTTTACCTGTGCTGATTTGTGTGTGCTTTATGACAAGAACATTATGAGCGTTTCACATAAAAAAAATTCTCTTTATGTTAACTTTATGAATGTTTAGCATGCAACAAGCATTGATGTTTGGTGACTTCTCTACTTCCAGAACCTCTGCCTACCTTTTTTTTGTCATACAAATTACTGGTGTTTGATGTTTCAAGCTGTCCATGATCAGGGATTGAAATTCATTGTTTGATGGGATTACAGTTATTACCTTGTGAAGAATCTTTATTGAGCATAACAGAATACGTTTTAATGCTGTAACTTCATAACCCTAAAATTACAAGGTTTTAAATTAATAATTCTCATGTTCAAGATATAACCATGTAATTCTAAAGCCACGTGTTATGAAATTTTATGCCTGAATGATTATCATTTACATGAAAGTGAGTCTGTGTTACTAGACTCATTTTCTCAGAGCAACAGCAGTTTTTCCATATGTCACATCAGCTCTTGAAATTCACACAATATAATTTCAAGAAAATGAGCATACTGTTTTATATATTTATATCTTTGCAATGAGCTAGTTAGAAAGCAGCTTAAATAGAGCCCTTCCGCTTGTCATGATCACCAATTTCAAGAGCTGTCATTTCCATCTGTATAGGCCATCCTTATTATAAGGAACCAACATGATATCAATAGATATATATATATTCAGGAAAAGAAGTCCCTTATTGTTTAAATGTGTAACCCATGCATAGTCAGGTTGAAGTGTTGTGGGTCATTGTATCAACTCCTTTCAGTTGACCATATAGGGCTATTTTCTGTTCCACCCACTTGTCCATTAATAGCATTCAAAAGGCAATGGTATTTATCATGTAGGAGAAAAAATTGTTTGCTTTTAATTGAAAAGTGTAACCTATATTGTGGCAGCAGGTTTCCCTTTTAAACAGACAAATACTTAAATGTTTATGAATCTTAAAGAGTTAATATTTGATATTATTTATTGTTAAACAGATATTCAATTTGCAATTTCATTTAGATGTGAAAATAAATACCCCCAAAAATAAAGTATTTTAGGGTAACCAGTTTGCTTGGGATATCATCCAGCAGAGGTTCCTTTTCTGTAAATGGATCCTACTAAATACAGTCAGACCTATCAAGCAGCCACCCAAGGAGTAAGAACTTTTAAGACAGGTGGCTGCTTAATACAGGTTAATTTGTTCTAAATTAGCTGACTTTAAACAAAATAAAGGTGATATTTTAAGACAGGTGGGTGCTTAGTAGAGGTGACTACATTGACAGGTTTAATAACTTTAACATGATCCTGTGGCTAGTGTATATATGCATTTATTAAGTGTATTTCTCATGTTCTTTACTATATATGTATTTTTATCATTGTTTTTTCTCTCTTGCAGCAAAAGCATTTGATATTACATATGTGAGGATACGTTTCCATTCTCCGAGACCAGAAAGTTTTGCTATTTACAAGAGGAAGAGCTCCGATGATGAATGGATACCATTTCAGTTCTATAGTGCTTCTTGTGAACGGACCTATGGTTTACCTACACACGAACATATTACTAAAGAAAATGAAGCAAAGGCTGTGTGTACAGATGAATTCAGTGATATTTCACCACTAACTGGAGGAAGTGTTGCATTCAGCACGCTTGAAGGACGACCTAGTGCATTTGAATTTGAAGAAAGTGCTGTTCTACAGGTGATAATTTGTTTTATTATTACTCTTTGTTGATACCATCAAGAATTCTGGAATATAGTAGCCCAAAGCTAGAGATTTTTTTTCTTATTTTTATTTGTTTGTTTATATATATGCACTGATCACCAAATAATAATTTGTTCAGTGCCCAGTGGCAACTAATAAAAAAACCCAGTTCATCGTATGCATGATTTCAAGTAAAAAAATACTTCAGTAGATATAAACAAATGACCTTGAATAGAGAAACTGAATCTGCATGCTAGAAGGAAGTGGATGCTGCACATGCTCAGTTTAGTGATAAAGGCTTAATATTTATATATATATTCCATATATTACAGTTATATTGATATTATAACAAGAAACACAAAATATAAGGATTTGGTAGACCCACAATCTTGCTTAATTTACCAATATTTTATGTTCATTAATATCCAAATGCAGATAGAGGGGTATTGTGCTCCCACCTTCATTTAATTGAAATTTTTTATTCATTGCTTTAAAAGAACTTTCAGAGAGCTCATTCTTTCATTTCCACGTTACATGCCCTCACTACATTTCGTTAAATCTTATATCCACTTGATATTTTATTATTTACCTTATGAAATTTTTTGTATTTGTATACATGTAGGCATTGTAGTAAAGGGAACCAATTTAATGAGTGACCTGTTTTCAAGTTCATGTTGTTCAAATAATTTATATATTAAATAATACATTAAGTAAATCAACATGCTCTAGTGTTGTTGTTAAACAAAACAAACAAAAATAATAAATTAAGTTTATTTAATGTATTTTTGTACAAAGGTTTAAGTAAATGCATTAGATTTCATGCTTGGTTGACCTAAATTTTGATATTGTCAACATATATATATATATATATATATATGGACACTGTATTAAATTGTAGTGCATGTATTAATCTAAATGAAACAGATTTCGTGGTTCATTTGTTTGCCATTTGTTGGTATTCAGGAATCCTTACAAAGGAGAGCTAGATGCATTTGAATTCATAATAAATTATTTTTGTCTAGATCATACAGGTTCTGAAAAAATGCAGTGCTTTTGAAAGAGAACATTTCATTCAGTATTATATCACAAATCATTATACACATTTCAAATATTGCTAATAAATTTACATCAATTAGCTATAAAAAGTACATTAAAGTGTTATACTCCTAAACTATCTGTAAGAAATACTGTATACTGTTAAAATGGATTTAATAAAATTTAATTAGGGGATAACTACACTATTTCATTTTAAACTATGATTTTTAATACAAAATCAATCAATTTCTTTAAAAAAATAAACATAACATAATTTATGAGTAACTAATTAGAAACGTTGACTTAAAAAGGCAAATGACATTGGATTTTATCACACCAACTATACTTAAATGTCAAAAATAAAATGGTTGATTGATTTAAATTCTTGCAACATTAAATCACTAGGTTATATACATTGATCATTGTTCAACTTAAGTATATGAGACAGTAATGAAAACAGCACATATGAGGCTGTTGTTTAGAGGTACAGTGTGTTTTGGTTATCATTGACAGTGTGTTAAACTGTAGATTTTAACACATTTCTCCAATTAAAAATAAGGTTGTATGTAAATGAATAATGTCAATTCTATATTTATTTAAGCAAATAGATCAAATTTCATGCATGTCCTGTAGGATGTCTTTTGTTTATATCATTTAATAAATTAATATTACATGTTTAGTCTAAATCTTAAATATACATTTCGTTGAAAAACTATTATTTTGTAATAGATATATATATATACATTTATATTGTTATCATTTCAAAATGTCGAGAGAACAGCTGAACTCACCCCCCCCCCCCACAAGATTGTCTATAGAAGATACTGTCCTAGCCATAACTTGATATTGATAAAATTAATTATGTATATATGTACTGATAATCAGATCTCAGTACGTGTGTTTGCTGATTTCAATAGAACTTGATGATATTGTCACAGCAAGCCGTTTTGTGTTTCAGCCAAACCTATTCTCACCAGAGTTGTCATGGGACAGCTACATGTATTGTATCTAGACAGGTATTTTCACAATCTGGTGGCATGCAGTGATTCACAGTGCCGGTGGAGTGATTCGCAGTGCCACCACTGCTGCCACCAGATCACACCACCACAGAATGGGATGATGTGGGTTCACTGGGTGCACAGACGTGGGCTGAGACTGGTATTAGGGGAAAGGTCAGACAGTGGTTTGTTTGATCTTTTGTCTGGTCTCTTCTTGTAGTTATAAACACAGCTTCTTAGGGATCATTCTGTGTTTAGACATACACAGACATGTGTGTATAGTGAAGTGTGGTACTAAACAACATATATACTAGTAGTCTATCTGCAAATTTAAAAATTGAATGTAATTTGTATATATCTACAACATTATGGCATTAACATAGTCAAAATGTTAAAATGCTTGAATTCAAAAGTAGAAAAGGGTCAATTTAACACTTTTAGAAAAGAGATCTGGTCATGGCTTTGACTCTAGTGATTTATGGCATTTAATAATAATTTAATATAGCTACGATATTATAAGTCTAATAAGAAACACTTTTAACATGGATACCAAGTGTTACCAAAAATACCATCACTCTTTTTTATTTTAATTTTTTTATGATGCAGTAGGCTCACTAATAGTGATGATAAAGAATGCAAGAGTAGACAGTTTTTCTAGTGTTATAAGACTAATAAATAAGTGGTGCTACATGTAGGTATGGTTATCCAACACTGGAGAATTTGAGCAACCTTACCCATATCTCACTCAATGGATGTATTAGGATTTTCTCTACAAATTAATTTCCATAACCCTCTATTAATTAATGTATTCAACACTATAGTTTTTTTGTTTGTTGTTTAACGACATCACTTGTAATTCTTTTATATATGCTTTCCCATAGACAGCACAGAACATACCTCGGGTCATAGGACATTGCTTGGAATGGGAATACACCAAATAAAAAATGGGTCTCCATGTATTAAATATACATCTGCCGACTAAGCATGATCCCATTCTTCAGCAATATGCTTGTATTTGTGTATATTTTACGTAGAGAGCATTAAAATTAACTCTACAAACTGATCAGAGGACCACAACCCATTTGTTAATGTTTTTAAAATTACATGTGCATTTGTGTAGAAAATACATTGTGTTAAGATAGTACAACTTGAAATTAATGTCCTCAGCCTTGTGTTAAAGTATTCCACACTGTATGTACATATAGATCTGTATTTTACAGATAGTGTTAAGATTACAACAGGGATGATATATCTACCAGTCTGGGTATTATAAACCTACCCTTGAGGTACTATAATTATAACACATTTAGATCTCATGCCTTTTACATTTATTGTGTTTATTGAAGAGCAACTCTAATACACTAAACTGATTAATAGTAATAACTATTAATGTTAATGCTTTTAATATATATATGTATGCAATGATATTAATACAGGCTGGCTCCTGTACAGTAGTGATGATGCTATTAGATTCTCAGTTGGTAGATGCTGGGATCAAATCTAGGTTCAGGCATGGATTTTAATTTTGATACTAGTTACAATGCCACTTGCACCGACCAGTGGTCCACAATTTCATTATGTTTGTTATTTTAAATCTCATTCTCCCACCCCTACCCCCACACCCACCATACCACCCATTCAGCCATTAAAGTTAGTACTTTCTTGTATAAAGGAGCGGGATGTAGCTCAAATGGTAGAGTGTCCACCTGTGAACCGGTCAATCATCGCATCGATCCTTGTCAGTGGACCCATTTTGCAATTTGGGCTATTTTCCATTCCAACCAGTGGTCCACAACTGGTTCATCAAAGGCAGTGGTATGTGCTGTCCTGTCTATGGGATGATGCATATAAAAAAACACTTTACTTCTTACTGGAAAGAGTACCCTATGTGGCAGTAGTGGGTTTCCTCTTAAATCAACATCAGAATGACCATATGATTTATGTCCAATAGCCGATTATAAGATTAAAATCAATGTGCTCTAGAGGCATCGTTAAATAAAACAAACTACTTTTTTTCTTGTATGAATACATGTACATATTTTTAATCTTGGACTAGCAGAGTTATACATTTGATTTGTTGCATAAAGGTCATAGCAGTTATTGCCTTATGTATGCTAGTGATCATGAGAATGCACCACAGGCTCAGAAATATACTGAAAAATTATTTATGGCCTTGACACTATAATATTTTATACTGTGGTGTCATTGTCTAAGTGACCCCTGGACTGGGTGAGGGCTATCTTCAGTGACTTGTGGTTTGTAAGACCATATTTACTGATCATGTTCGTGCATTCATGTACATGTATGCATGTATATATCCATGTTTGTATTAAATGGTGGGTTTTTATTTTATTTGTTGAATGAGTGACAGCATATTCAATCAAAGTAGTATTAACATGGAATATATTTGGTAATGATGTTAATACATGTATATATATACACACATGCGCGCATGCATGAACACACATGTATGTAATATATTTCATAGTATTTTAATTAATAGGTCTGGATGATAGCTTCTTCAGTCAAGATAGTACTTTCATACCTTTGTATATGAATGCATTTAATGATGAAGTTACATGTAGTACATGTATACCTGTACATGCATACATTACATATTCATTTTAACTTCCAGGACTGGGTGACGGCATCTTCAGTCAGGATAGTACTAACACGAATGAATACATTTGGTGATGAAGTGTTTGGAGATCCCCAGGTGCTCAAGTCTTATTTTTATGCAATAACAGATTTGGCAGTAGGTGCAAGGTAAGTTAACTCCCATTGAATATGTAACTCCAGTTGAATAAAGCTCCTATGACACATTTCTACTGTGATAACCACTAATCCTGGAATATATAAAGAAGTTGAATATATCAAAATAACTCTAGTTATATTATTTAAGTATAAACATCAAAGAATTGTCTATAGTGGATATATTACTGCATTTGACTTTTACACAATTCAGAACCTAAAGAAATCCAATTGATGGGTACTGTCAATGTTATGCTACTCAACATTATTAAACTGATAAATTATATCTATGCATATTTAATGTTTAGTACAGTTTGGTTGTGTTTTCCATTATATTTCCATCCATTATAATCCACAATTTAGTAAATAAATTCAATTAACAATTGGAAGACCATGTTAGGGGAGATACATGTAAGTAAAAAACCCAAAATATACCCATTCTTTTCATAATAGCAACACAATTATTTTTTATTCATGGTACATTATACCTAAATAGGGAGCGGGATGTAGCTCAAATGGTGGAGTATTTGCCTGTGAACCGGTCAGTCGTCGGATCGATCCATCTCAGTGGACCCATCTGCAGTTTGGATTATTTTCCATTCCAGCCAGTGGTCCACAACTGGTTCATCAAAGGCCATGGTATGTGCTGTCCTGTCTGAGGGATAGTGCATATAAAAGACCCCTTGCTGCTTATCAGAAAGAGTAGCCAATGTGGCAACAGTGGATTTCCTCTAAAAACATGTCAGAATGACCACATGATTGACGTCCAATAGCCGATAATGAAATAAAAATCAATGTGATCTAGAGGCATCATTAAATAAAACAAACTTTTTTTTAAATACCTAAATATTATGTCATACAGTGATGTGACTGTATATGTACAATGTTCCATGACCTGAATGAAAGCTGTTAGTAAGACAGTTTAATGTAATTATTATTTAGACATTTGTTCTCATTACAATGCACATAAAAAGTGACATATTAGTCTGGACAATGTGGCCATTGTGAGTTTTTGTGGGGGTTTTTGTTTTTTCCTCAAGAGTTTTGTCCCCTTTTCTCATTCCTTTTGAGACGTCGATAGCTATAAATGTAAACATGTTCAACATTCATACAGACCTATTCATCATATGTGACACTTGACAGTATGTCATATTAACAATGACACACATTGATAACTCACTCACTACATTGTTATCTAGGGTTTTGTAAATATTGTCAGCCAGCAGACCACACTGTGATTTCCCAATTATCTGACATGATATAAAAGGCTGAGTTTTTTACCATGTGCAACTACATTAAAGAGTGGATTTTAATATATTTATACTTAAGTCTTGACATCTGCATGTATATAATCATATAATTTCCGGTAGTCATGTTCATTGTAGATGATTTGTATGTACATTGTTAATAATTCATTAGTAATATATGCTGCTTAGTTTGGAATACCTGGTTAGATGGTGGGAGTACTTCAGGGTCTTAAGGAAAATTAATTTATTGAATACAAAATAACATTTATAAACTAACTATGATGTAGATTACTGCATTGTTAGATAAGTTGACACAGACAAACACTGAGACAACTGCATCATGTTTATTGTCATATTTTTGCTTTGACCTAACATAAAAAAGCTTAAAAAGGATGCAATTTATTGTTGTTGTTTTTTGCTGCCTTGAAAAAATATGGTTGGGCTAATGTACATCTGTGGCATATCCACCAGAAGTTATGGTAAAAATGAGAAGTATCTTCACCACAAGAACAACCTCTCATACCTTGCTAATTCCAACCCACCCTTTTCATTATTTGTATATAAAATAAAAAGGAAAAAGTTCAAATCTAAGTGCAATGGTCACAGTAATAAGAATGAGCTTCACAGAGCAGGGTTATTAGTTATGTTGGGTGTGTTTTGGCTTGTCATACATTGTCGTCTCTCTGACAAAGGCGCGAATAGGCAATTTTGCCAAATTACGTAATAACGTTTAAACTTTTTTTACATCCCATTGATTGTTGTCTAAAATTAATTAATTAATTAAATAAATAAAGGAGTGAAAGATAGTTTTATTTTCAGAATCAAAATCTACGACCCTATTATTTATTATATGTAAAACAATTTTTTTTAAATAATATTCGTCCCTTCGTCAGAGTGCTGCCGACATGTACTACAGCGAATACTGATATATCAGTAAGAAAAAAAAAAATTCATATATAAATACAGTGGTAATATTAACAAGTATAAGCTTCACAGGGCATACATGTAGTTACTGGTTACATTGGGTCAGTGTTGGGTCATAATAATCTACTATGTTGATATCTTATATATAGAAAAGAGTAATTATTTTTCAGGTGTAAGTGCAATGGTCATAGTAACAAGTATAAGCTTCACAGGGCAAGGTTACTGGTTACATTGGTTCATAATAATATGCTATGTTGGTATCTTATAGAAAAGAGTAATTATTTTTCAGATGTAAGTGCAAGTACAGTTGTAAGATTAACAAGTGTAAGCTTCACAAGGCATGGTTATTGGTTACATTGGTTCAATGTTAGGTCATCAAGTTCAGCTAAGTTGGTATCTTTTACTTATAGAAAAGAGTAATTATTTTTCAGGTGTAAGTGCAATGGTCACAGTAACAAGTGTGAGCTGGTGACAGGGCAGGGCTTGGAGGATAATTTGGTGTGTAAGTGTGAACACAACACACAGGGTCTGAACTGTGAGGAGTGTCTGCCATTCTACAATGACCGACCCTGGAGGAGAGCCACCGAGACTGATGCTCAGGAGTGTTTAGGTATGTTCAGTGTACCAAACACCTCCATAGGAAGATGTGTTTTGTCAAAAATTCAAACTCCCAAGGACAAATTCTGTTTTATTTTGAAAACTTTATTCTTGTTTATATATAAATTATAGTGTAAAGGGGTAATAGGTTTATGAATTAATATTTCCTTTTAAAATCTATATTAAAACATATGGAGGGGTGGGGGGGTTGAAAGTTGAGGTGGTTTAAAAGTTTACTTATTTTGTGTTAGATACTTGTTGAACAGTTCCTATTACTCACTTTGAGTACAGGTTTTTTTGTATAAACCTATCTGTCTGGTTGTGTTTATCTGTCTGCAGCTGTGATTCACTACATTTTCCTAATCAGTTTTAAATATTTCAATCTAACTTCTGTACCTATATATCTCTAGATGTATTCTTTAAAGTTACAGTGCATGAATCAAAAACAGTTTTGACTCTTCTGTGCAGTAACTGCACTGAATGACAACAGTTTTTTTTTTTCAATCTCTCCTTTTCTACAATTTATGCCAGTCTGTAATTTTCTGGTCTGATAGTTCTGATTGATGTACATGTACATTATAGTTAAGAAACTCTATTCTAACAACAATAAGCATGAGGATGTGTAGTTTTTCTTTGATTAATGTCATAGGCTTGTTAGGGAACACTTTATTCAGTATAAATGGGTCACGAATCACTTTGCAAATTTCAGTGATCACTGTTCGATTCTAAAACACATTACATTAAAATGTTTTCCATTATTTTGATAGTAATCTAGTTTAAAAGTCATCCTTGATAAACAAAACTTATCACTGACACACTTATGCATTGCTGTCAAAAATATGATAATCGCGTGCCATTCCCAGAGTTTTACTATCTGTTTTCCATCTATGTAAGAAATGCAGTTCCAGTATTTAGCCACTAGTTAGTTACTGTGATGTTACTCATGTTTATAGCAAGTACTTTAGTATTTGTAGTTTGGAATTATCTAAAAGTCTGACACTTCAAGTATAGTCATGTCTGATAGTATATTTTATTAAAATTACCTATATAAATAGTTCATTCAAACTGATCTTTTAGACTATGTACACTTGATAAAATACTCCACAAATACTTAAGGGACTTGGTAACCTAAATTAATGGACTCGGGGCTCCATTACACAATTCTTGGGGTTTTTTTTCATGGGTTTTTTATTTTTTTATTTTGTGAGTGTGTGTTTGCCATTGCTTTAACATTCCCATTAAAGAGAGCTTAAAAGGACGGGGCAGGGGATAAATAATTATTTTGTTCTCTATTAAAGTTGGAAGTCTTTTATATATATATATTGTTTTTAATTGGGTGGTGGTAGGTCATATCTCTTATATACAGACATTTTAAAAATCATTTTTTTAATAATTATGTTGAAATCATCTCTATGTTGCCAATAATTTTATATAAATATTTGACTAATTTATCCATGTAAACTATAATGAAAATTGCAAGATAAACTTATAAAATGATTAGCAATTTGTGACCCTAGAATTACAGGGCTCTATCATATATATGTATATATGTAAAACATATTAAGGTAGAACCTTTTAATTCCTGGGTCATAAATTGTCATTAATCAAAATTTTAAATTAAAATGTTCCTTGCTGGTAGCAAAATCTTTTGACTGACATCCAACTGTGTTGCTAGAAAATACTGAACAAGTTGCGACAACACATTACTAGTGACTTGATATATTATAATGATTATATTATTTATGACAGTATGTTATTGGAATGTATTTAAATATATATATTTTAATTTAAAACATTTGTGTATTGTTTCTATTAATGCTTACTCTTTAAATGGAATTTTCAAGGACTGCCATTGAGTAGTTCCAAGGTAAACTTGTTTTTCTTTTTTTCCTTTTTTTTCCCTTTAGGAACATAAAAAGCAATTTTTTTCAGTTTTTTCCAGTAGGAACACATAAAAGCAACATTATTTTAATAAATACTGAGATTCATTATTGTATTAACAAAGTATATGTTTTTGCTGTGAAGAAACTACATGTATACTTTATGAACCCATGTATTAACCTTACATGTGTAAGTAAGGATGGGGGAGGAATAACCAATGAAAAAACTAAGTTATTGAGCCTGTAAATTTGAACACGGTGCAATCCATTATTGTTGTTAAGGAACTTGTAGTTGTACTATAATAATTAATTTTGCTATTTTTTATTAGTAATTTGACTTTTCTTTGAAAATCTATTTAAATTAATTGTTTTAAAATTGTATTAACTTTTATAAATGACTTTCTGTTTCAGCATGTGACTGCAACAGACTGTCCAATCGGTGTTACTTTGACAGAGATCTCTTTGAACGCACTGGCCATGGTGGACACTGCACTGATTGCCGTGACAACACAGATGGCGCCCACTGCGAGCTGTGTCTGCCCAACCACTATAGACGCCAGCCTGAAAACCGATGTGTGGACTGTCAGTGCAATCCAACAGGTAAGATTAAAGTCTTACACAAGCCATTGTCTCCCACATATCCTGAAATACCTACAAACATTAAAGTTGATAACAAATGGAGAACTTTTGATTTATGGAAAACTCCTGAAAATTAATATCAACTGAATTGTAGCTAAAAAGGTTTGAATGTCAGGCAAAACCAGTGCCTATAACATTTTAAAGAGTGATGGGTAGAGCTGTAACGAATAAACAGAGATGTAAATATGATACGTATCACGAATATAAGACAACAAATACGACTATTTATTCATAAATACATCTAAGCAGAACCCCTCCACCCACCCCAAACAAAGATAGAAAAAGCCCTAAGTTTAATGATAATGAAAACAACTTAATGCATGATTAACTGAACATTTCCCTTTTATAATATAATGAAATTGTCTAATCCATTACAATATTTCTTAAAAAAGGGTAATGTTATTTTTTTTCTCTCTGACTGAACAGCATTTTGTATATAACAACAATGGATTATATTAATTATAAACTTTGCGTCGGTCTCTTATGCTATAATGGTAATAAAGTATTCTTTTTGAAAACAAAATTTCTTCTAGACAAAACATCTGCTGAGGTAAAGAATCCATATTGTGTATTTCTCTTACATTAAGTTTATTATATATATTTTTTAATCTCCAGCCCGTTATAAGTGAATGTAACTATCATGAATAAACATGAAACACACGTGTCATTATGTTTTGTTGTGGTAAATAAGTTTAATTTTAAATTGTATTTTAGGCAATAAAACAGTATATGTTACGGTCATGAATAAATATTGCACCCCACACATGTTGTTCTGTTGTATTAAGGTAATTAAGTTTAATTTTAAATTGTATTTTTCTCAATAAGATAACAACATGATATATACAGCTTACACCATTTCATTCTATTTTAATTGCTTTTAAATTACTGTTTTCAAAATTTTAACAATAAATTTTAATAGTTTTTTTATGATAATTACAAACACTAGAATATCTACATATTTACACAAAAGAGCAGCTCTTTGTGCAGTTAAATATCGCCAGCTGCATTGAAGAAGACTACACTCGATTCTCTTTTTGGACTAATTTTAATATAAAAGACCACATGGACACACTAATAAAAAGGACAACATATGAAGACGTTTAGAAAACATCCATATAATTTCAATCATATCCTTAACCAGGTTTCACCAAGTACACCAATCATGCACAAAGGCTAATCCAACAAATAATATAGATGGGAAGGTGTGTGTGTGGGGGGTGGGTGGGGTGGGAGGGTAATAAAACAGGGTGCATAGATCTACTTGTAAATGTTTTTTAAAAAGCAACACATGAACATTCAAAAAGCTTTTGGCAAATATATTTATTAACCAAGGAAAACAAAAATATTGTTACACCTAGTGATGGGGTTGTCCACCAGTATCCTATACATAAGCATTTTTTATTACATTCATCTCATATTTTGTTTAGGAAAAATAAAGGGTTGGTTGTTTGTCAACACTCTGCACATTGTTTATTTAGTGGTTATTAGATGTCAGATATATGTTTTGCAAATCATGTTCTTCAGAGAAAATCCATTATCACCATGCTGACTACTCTTTCCAATTAGCTGCAAGTGATATTTTATATCTGCTTTCCCACAGACAGGACAGCACATACCACAGCCTTTGAAAACCCAGTTATGGACCACTGGTAGACCTGTGCAAGTGGTGAACACTTAACCATTAACCCTAATGGAGCATTTTCTGTGGGTTGGAGCCTATATCAAGATTAAAAATCCCATGCCTCAACTGAGATTCAATCCCAGTACCCTCTGAGTGTGTGCATGCATGCATTCAACTTGAGATATGTGGTTATGCATCTTACCCATTATGTTATTTTTAAACTACAGTGCTTGAATTCACAGATTTTCTAACAAGTATTACATCCTTTGATGCAGTGCAGGTAATAAATGAAATACCACATGATACCATTTTTCTTACAACTTGTTATATAAATGGTATCAAACGGGACAATGCTTTGTATTCTCTGTATATACAAAATGTAATGTACTGCTCTTTTTCATAGGTTCTGAAAGTCTGCAGTGTGGACAAGATGGCCGATGTCGATGTAAGCCAGGTGTAGCAGGAGACCGATGTGACCGTTGTGATGCTGATTTCTATGACTTTGGGAACTATGGATGCAGGTATTTGATTGGTAGATCATTAGTAGATGCACTTGATTAACATTAAATGTGTGACTTTGTAATGTATGGGCCAAACCATGATATGTGTTTAACTTCGCATTTAAAATGAGTAATCAGTTCCATGGGCTAAAGTGTTCGGTGGTGAACAAAATTGGTATATTAAATTGAAAACATTATTAGAACAATATGTTCTCAGTTGAGTACATAGCAAATATAGGTAAATACATCCATGCAAATGCCCCTAATATTAGAGCACAAATTTAGTAGCCAAAATGTAAAAACATCAGTTTATCCAGTTGAAATAGAAGTGCCAAAAGATAAATATCTACCTTTTAAACCTTATAAATGTTCTTATTTTATAATGGTGCTATGGTAAGTGGCAAAGTAAAAGTGAAAAATGCATAAAAACTGGGTTTTTTCTCATGTTTTTATAACATTTGAAGCAAATATTTCATTTTCTGAACTCTTCTCCTTTTTGTTCTACTGTTCCCAGAAGACACTTTATTGTAAAAAACGATGGTGATGTCTGATGGGATACAATATTTAGTACTCTCAGGTAGTTTAATTAGTTTGGTAAAATGAATTACACTTTGAATAAAAACAACATTATTTCATGGTGAAGGTTGCAGTAGATACACCTACACACTGAGAATAAAAGCAGTGACCTCCATTATTTTCTTTTGGCATGACCTTTTTATTGTAATTTTATTGTGGTTTGGTATTCAAATGAAATACGATAGGTTGTTAAATTAGCCAAGTGTGTCTTGTTACTATGACTTTGTAATGAAGAGCAACATTAACTTGTAAAATTAGAATGCATGGTCACGAGACTTCGTCTTCCTTCATGGCAGATGGCTTAATCGGCAGAAAATTAAATTGTTTATGTTAGGTTTTTGCAGACCTGTAGAAGTCATTGCATGTTGTTTGTCACATTCTTGTTTTATTTTAGAGCAGGAGTTACACTGGAAAAAATAATTAGTTTGGGTTTCAGGTTCATTGTTTGAGGGGCGCTGCAATTACTTTAGTTGGTCTTAGGATCAGGATTCAAGGGGCAGTGTTAAGCTTTTCATGGCCATGATGGGAATCATCTTTAGTGTTATCATGAAATTTGACCCCAGTTCTAAATCATTTTCAGATGGTAAGAACATTTAAAAAGTGATTTAAAAGATTTAGTGGAAGATCTAGGGCTTTTGAAAGGGGTGATCAAATGTTAATGCTAAGATATTGGAAATTTTGAAGAGGACATTTCAGCCCAGTTTCTTGGCGACTGTTCAACTTTGATTGCAATTCAAAATTTTTTATCTGTTAAAAGAAGTTCATCTATGGATCAAAGTCAACAAGAATTCAGGCCTAAAAGTAATTTAATATCTAAGATTATTAGATAACAAATCAGCTAGACATATCCAGCATCTACTTCAAATGTATTAAGTTTATATAAAGAAATAAAAAATATTTACCTATTGGAAAGGTAAACCTGAAGAGTTGATACAATTTCAACCCTGTGAGTGCTCTACAAATATCACTGGTAGAAATATGCTACTTGCACTGACACCAATGGTCTCTAAATTGTTTATTAAAGATCCATTGCTGCTAATTGGAAAGAATATCCAATATTGCAGTAGCATGTTTCCTTTAAAGACCATGAGTCACAACACACTGAATAAATAATTTGTTAGGATTTCATTAAACAACAAATCCTTTCCTTTCCTTTTCCTTTAAAAGGGTGTGTTAAATGTTTGGATTTGCTGGTCAGGCTTGTCTTTGGTAGATTAGATTCTACACATGAATGTGTTAGCTGTTCTTACACACTGTTTGGTAATAGGTCAGAGTTATCAAATTGTTATCTCTGCAGTTGGCAAATATTTACATTAATTGTAAAATTAGTCTCTAAATCTACGTCAGCTCTAAACAGATAACAGGTTATCTGTGGAGTTACTTGTCAATGATTACATACATGTAATCAAGGCTTAATCAAGGATTATTAAGACATATCTCTTTGGTATGTACCAAGATACGTGGTACATGTGCCTTAATGGTAATAATACTGACTTTGTACACTTTGTTTTTCTTCAGACCGTGTTCATGCTCAGTGGCTGGCAGCTTTAAGAATGAGCCTCGTTGTGACTCCAGAACGGGAATCTGCACCTGCAAAGAGAATGTAGAAGGACAAAACTGTGATACGTATGTCCTCACTCATATAATATCACAAAGAAGTATTATTAGCAGCTCCAGGCCCAGTGCTATTAAAAATATGATGACTGAATTTAAGATATTTTAACATCTTACAAATTTAATTTTTTTAAGTTCAAATTATGTATTGTAAACAGTATTTGTCTAAATACTAATGAAACAAATATTTAGAGCATGAACAGAATGATTTTAATTATGTCTTTATCAGATCCCATGCTTATAAAATGATTTGTTTAGACTCAAAACTTATCTTAATGTCATGACAATGCCATGTAAATGGATATAGATAACAGGTGTTGTCATTACATTTGAAACAATGGCAGATTTACTTTCTACACATGCATTCACCCACAACAGTTGTATTACACATGCAACCAGCGCTGGATTTATAAGAGTGCAAAGTGGACAAATTACCCAGGGCCACCTGCCAGAGGGGCCGCATAGACAAAGGATTTGCTTTATTTTAAAAATGTAATAATTATAAAATTAGTTCAATTCATTCATTTTAGTTCATTTTTTTTTTTGTAATTTAATTTTGATGTTGAGGGGCCCCTGAACTGGAAGTACCTCAGGCCCCCAAGGTCTAAATTCATATATAGTTTTATAAGTTATGTTTTTCACAAACTGTTTTTGTGTTTGTAGGTGTAAACCTGGATTTTTTGGACTGAGTGAAGCAAACCCATTCGGATGTATCCCATGTTTCTGTTATGCTCATTCCTCCGTCTGTCAGAGTGCACCAGGTTACTATGGAAGGAGCATCGCAACAGATTTTGAGACTGGTAATTGTTATAACCTTGTTCTGCCTTGTCAAACATTTAGCAGTCAAGCTGAAGACTGTGGTTCAAAACACGTTGGAGGCTGACTTACACTTCACTTTGTGTCAACGTTTCCAATTGTTTGACATCCAACAGCCGATTATTAATAAATCAATGTGCTCTAGTGGTGTCGTTAAACAAAACAAAGATACATTTAGCAGAGTATCTACTTTCCTTTTGTATGCCTTTCTACCTGATAGCAGGGATCTATTTTTACTTGTGGTGAAGTATTTTGTTTTGTATCCGCTGTTCTTACTACATAATTCAGTCACAATCGGAAAATAATTTAAAAGAAGGCTTTTACAAATAATTTTAGTTAATAACTCTTTAATACATAGTTTATTTTCTTATCCTATATTATCTTGCTGTTATGTAAATAAATAAATATGGGTTTTCTTCAGGTAAACAGAGATGGACAGCAGTGGATCGCCGTGGTGATGTTATTGAGACACAGTACAATGGTGTAACGCAAAATCTCGGAGTGTCATCACCAAGTACAGAACCCATATACTTCCAAGCCCCAGGTACATGTCAATCTCTTATAGCTATTGTTATTAGCTGTAAATCACTACTTAATGATACAAGAAGGTATTTGATAATGAGTAGCAACTTAAAGTTTTGAATTCTTTATTTAAAATTTTCCACTTTTAAAAGTAGTTTAAGGTCAATTATCGATTCTTTATGATTTCGAAATATTACCTTAATAATAGTTACTTAAGTTACATAACATTGAACCAAACAAAAAAAATGTATTTCTATTTATGATAGGCTTTTTCTGTTCTCTTTAAACATTAAATGAAAATCATGGCTTGAAAATGGTTAATAATTTTAGCTGGAAAATAGTGATTACATTGTTGATGATTGTAAACAAAACCCAGATATTTTAAATTATCCTTTTTCTTTTCTGTCTAAACATTAAATGAAAATCATGGCTTGAAAATGTACAACATCTGAAATAAACTTAAGTAATATATATTTCTGATTAACAATTTGAGCTGGAAAATAATGATGACATTGTTGATGGTTGTAAAGACCCAGATGTTTTAATCATTTGTACTAAGACCAGTTTATTTTTTAAATTTCAGGTCGCTATCTTGGTGATCAGAGATTTAGCTATAATCAGTTTCTGAGATTTAACCTGCGTATTGGAGAGAAGGTTGGGCGTGCATCTATAATAGATGTTGTCATTGAGGGAGCGGGTCAGCAGATTTCGTTGCCTATATTTGGAGGGGGAAACCCAATGCCTGGAGTAGTGGCAAACGATTTTAAATTCCGCCTTCATGAACATCCAGATTACCAATGGACACCGAGACTGAATGCCGAGGATTTTATTGCCATCTTGGCAAATGTCACAGCAGTTAAAATCCGGGCAACCTACAATCCAGAAGGTATTTTAAAAGTTGTTTCTTTAGAATTAAGAATATAATTTCATTTTGTGAACATATATGTCTTCTGGTTAATGTCTTGAGGATTTGATTGTCATCTTGGCATATATCATTGCTATTAAGTTCAAGGGAATTTACAACCCATAAGATTTTTTTTTAAATTTATTAATTAATTTAGAGGTAAGATAGAACAACTGTGTGAATACAGTCCATCCAAGATGTTGTTAATAATGGTTTTCTTTTCCTTGTTTAATACACATTAGGTAAATGCAACAGAAGATCTTGTATCATGTCAAAGAAAGCACCTCAAGAATTGTTCACAATTCTTTTGTTTCAGTTTTCCTTAAGTAATATGACAAGCTGATGATATCAATTCAAAACACATTGGCAGCTGCCTCACACATCCCTGAATGTCAGAATTACCTATGTCTGATATCCAATAACTCAGTGTTTCCCAAACTGGGGTGAAAAAGTTTTGAGGGCTTGCAAAGTCAAAGGCTAATCTGACTGAACAGAGTAAATGCAGATGTAGGGTCCTCTGAGATTTGTAAAAAGTCCCGAGGGGTCTGCAAGTGGAGAAAGGTTGGGAACCACCCCAGTAGCCGGTGATTAATAAATCAGTGTACTCTTGTAAAAAAATAAATAAACTTAAGCTGATAGAGATCTCATTATTTTATATATTATTGTTTACAACATGTTTTGTTCATTACTTCTACTAATACTATTTTCTATTTGACAGGTGTTGGTTTTATTGATGACATTAAGCTCGAAACTGCTCGACGTGGCTTCAATGCTGGTGATGAAGCATCATGGGTAGAACAATGCACCTGTTCGGAAGGGTATGTTGGACAGTTTTGTGAATCGTGTGCCCCAGGTTACAAGAGGGATCCACCTAACGGAGGCCCATTTGCTCAGTGTGTGCCGTGTGTGTGTAATGGACATTCTGATGTCTGTGATGGAAATACTGGTATGTATATTTCACTAGATTATTTAAATACATTTTCTATTAAAAAAGAAATATTTTGTTAGATTTTTATTTCTATTTTCTTCAGTAATATTGTTTGTCATCACATTAATAGCTATCCATGTCAAATAGGGTGTATTCGTAGACTCTGGAGCTGAATCAGAGCTTGGTGTTTTGGTGGGTTTTTTTTTTTCCTTTTCTCAGTAGTGACAAAATAGTTTGTTTTAAATAAGCTTTAAAAAAAATAAGAAGAAAATCCAGAAATGGGTACCGGCATATCACAAGTGTATTTCCTATAAAACCATTTACATATAAATTTTAATTGCAAAGCACCTAGTCATTTTGAATGTGGTGTAAATGTAAGGAATATTTTTATGCACAAAAATCTACAATTACTGAGTGTAATCTGGACGGTACTTTGATCTCAAGGAAATGGCAGTATGTGCAACCTAATAAAGAACCAATAAAAACATCAATTTTGGCATTATAGAAAGAAAACTAAATGTCATTGTTAAATGTAATATCATAATAAAAATCAAATGATAAAACATTTATCATATGTAACATCCTTTGTAACAATAACACACTTTTTTTGTGCAATTATGTTTAATGTTACATTGTTTAAATTTCATCCACAGGTAGATGTATCTGTCAGCACAACACTATTGGTGATTTTTGTGATCGTTGTGCTACTGGTTACTATGGCAATGCTCGACAAGGAACTGCACGAGACTGCCAGCCCTGTCCCTGTCCTGGGGGCGGAGCCTGTATCCAGCTACCCAATGATAATGTAGTATGTACTGACTGTGCTGAGGGATATGGAGGTACAAAACATTTTTATATAATTTTGTTTCTTTTTTAAGAGAACAATATAATGTGCAAATTTCCCAAAAGAAAGCATTATAGAAAATGTTACAATTTTGAGTCAGTGAATTTATGAAATTTAAGATATAGCTGTTTGTTTAATAATAGCAGAGGTAATATGTAAATCAGGAAATTAATTTATGCAGGAAATTCATGCAAAAAATGTTAAGCCTGTGTTGGCAATAATTAAATGACATATTTTACTACGAGTATAATCATATTGGCAACATATAATACACACATACATGTGTAAAAATAGTTGTATATGGCAATGAGTGTGTTAATTAAAACAAAAATCCCTTTTACGGTACTCCTATCATGACATATTAATTTTATGATTCTCAGTATTAATAAAAGTTCTGTTCTTGATAAATGTTAGGCTTTAGTGTATTGCATTAAATTCTGTTATTAATTTTCCATGATAGGTATACAGTTTTGAAAATAATTTGAGTGAATATAAAGCTAGAAATGTTTTTGTTCATATTATATTAAATCTTGAATTATGATTCAAATAAATTTCATTTGTTTCCTAGGCAATAGGTGTGAACTTTGTTTGGATGGTTATTTTGGTAGTCCAGATGGTCCGGACCGCAGACCCTGCCAGAAGTGTTTTTGTAATGATAATATTGACCCTAATGCTGTTGGGAATTGCAACACGTACGTATTTACAAAAACATCTCAAAAACGCTCCTTGGTCTACCTCATTTTCAAAATGTTTTCTTCACTTCTTACCATAACAAATTTATTGTATTTATATATTCTCCTCTTCCACTGACCTCTTGGTCTTTATAGGTCGGGCAGCTTTTCTCTTCTCTTGTGAATAAAATTCCACTATTTATAAAATGTTTATGATTTTTTCATTTCTTTAATCACAAATAATGATGAATTAGTTGAAATATGGTTAATCATTTCCAGTTAGTTGCACACTAAAAAGAAACAGAAATTAACACTAAGTGTCATCTGTTTTATATTTTGGAGTGGTATGGTATGTTATACTGTATGTGATAAAAGATCCTTGCTGCTAGTTGAAAAGAGTCGTCTGTGATATTAGCAGGTTTCTTTAGAAATTGGTCCCAGTGGTGTTGTCATCCAGAACTGGTTTACCAAAGATTGGGATGTGTTGTCCTGTCTGTAGGAAAGTTCATTTAAAATATCCTTGGTGCTAATTGGAAACTATAGTATAAGTGGTGGTAGCAGATTTACTTTAAAGACCATAAGTTACAAAATGACATGTCTCACATCTAATAGTCAATGAATAAATTATCTGCTAGGATGTCATTAAACCACCATACATTTTCCTGTGTTTCCTCTAAAGATATTGAGTGGCAAATTTGCTGGTCTTGCTTTAAAAATTGTTAATATGAAAAAATATTTGGCCTGAAAAATGTTGATATTTTAAAATGATGGGTGAATGTTATTAATATCAGCCTACTATTATAAACAAATTACAAATGTTAATATTTCAGAACAACAGGAGAATGTTTGAAATGTATCTACAACACAGCTGGATTCTACTGTGAAAAGTGCCTGCCTAGTTACTATGGAGATGCAGTTTCTCTACCCAAAGGACAGTGCCAACGTGAGTTTATTATTCTATTCATTACTATTTTACATTATTCTTTTATGTAACAGGATCAGTGTGATTCACTTTTTCAAATATTCATTTTGCCAATTTTTAAAAAATGTTTTATCTTTTGTTATACCCTGCAGATTGGTAATTATAATCTTTCATTAAAGTTAGGCTACTTAACAGGCCCACTGTTAAAACAAGGCCTTCTGTGGTGTTTATCGTTTATTCCAAATACTTCTATTTTCACTATGTTGACATTTTAAATTATTACAACAAATGGTACCCCCTAAAATCAAGTCAGATTACTTTTATCACACGTTTTTGTTTTGTTTTGTTTAATGATGACACTAGAGAACTTTTGACTAATTATTCTTTTGCTACTGGGTGTCATACTTTTGGTAATTTTGTTACATAGTTAATATGTGAATGTGTGAGCAGGCTTCTGATGGGTTATGGCACACATGTCTGATGGTCTCCTGAACTATTTACCTGTCTTAACTTACCTACAGTAGGACTCACTTGATTAATTTGGGATTCTGACGATAAGTAATCAGGCAGTCTTTATGGCACAGTAATTCTTAATTCCAAGTAATGTATTATATGGTAATATAATTTAACATATCCATTTCAGTGTATTTTATAATTCATTTTTTAATTTTTCAGCTTGCAACTGTTACCCTCTTGGAACAATTCAAGCTGGAGTTCTGACCTGTGACCCATCTGGCCAGTGTCCATGTCTGCCCAACGTGCGGGGTCAACAGTGTAACCAGTGTATGAGTGGCTACTGGAATCTCGACAGTGGAGAAGGTGAAAACTTGACTTACAATTTCTTAACTATTTTAGATATTGAGGAGAAAATATTTTTATTTATAGAGAACAGTGAAATATAATTCACTGATGGAATGTTTATCTGAGATGGGATGATTATTAGACTGACCCTTTTGGTAGACCTATAATAGTGGATTTTCCACAGAGATGGAAGCAAGAATTAAAAAATGCAATGGTTTGATCTAGAGTCAAAAAGAGGTGTGCTTCTCTTAATGTCATACAACAAAGAAAAGAGAACAAATTTGTAAATAAAGTATGTTAACACCTCGATTTTCCTGTTCCAGCTTTCTGGTTCATGGGAAAGTGCCTATAAAAGACCCCTTGCTGAAGGTAAAAAAAATAAAGTGATAGCAGAAATTTACTTCTGTATACCATGTGTTTTAAAAATGATATTTTTAAAGGTGTGATATCATTGTTACAAGTGTGATTATTTTGTTATACATGATATGTTGATAATTGTATTAAATGTTGAATGTTTATTTTGTCAGGTTGTGACAGCTGCGACTGTGATCAGACTGGTTCTCTAAATTACACATGTGAACTACAGACTGGTGTATGTAGCTGTAAACAAGGTGTTACTGGGCGTCGCTGTGATTCCTGTCAGAAGTACTACTTTGGATTTTCTTCTACCGGTTGTCAAGGTAATCTTCCATATTAGATAAACATTATTCACTGAAAACACCCAGCCCCATACGGCAGACTGCATTTCTAGCTAAACCAGAAATAAAACAAAATCAAATATTATTGTAATGTTCTGTGTAATGTGGTCTGTCTTTAAATCTGAACATGCTAAAAATGTGAGTGCTTCTCAAGGCTTAGTGGGTTGGTATACACCACTTAACTGACCACTGGTCCATAACTGCTTTATCAAAGGATCCCTTGCTGCTTATCAAAAAGAGTAGCCAATGTGGTGCAGCAGGTTTCCTCTAAAGACATATGTCAAAATGACCAAATGATTGACGTCCAATAGCCAATGATGAAATAAAAATCAAACTTTACTTTTTGCTTT
>JAULBS010051570.1:0-23402 GCA_032355785.1 Symmetromphalus regularis | reverse complement strand
TAATTAGACCACAGTGTTAGGTGTATACCACTCACACCGACCAGTGGTCCAGAACTGCTTTATACAAGGCCAGCGAGTTTCGTCTCTCCCACTAACACTAACCTCTGTCCTGGACAGATATCATAGGATGCAGAGTTGTGTAACCGGGACAGCGTGCTTGAACCTTAATTGGATATAAGCACGAAAATAAGTGCAACCAACTCCCCCCTGGGTCAGGTGTCTCTGCTTGGGGCTCAGGGTCCAGTAGGGCGGGGGGCGGTCCCGAACTAATACAGATGTGGGCACGTTATAATAACTTAGCGTTCAGTCGGACTAACCCAGACTGAAAGAAATGAAATGATTAAATCACTTGACCTTCACTTCAGCTAAAATGGCGGACCGAGAAAGAAGTCTACCTTGAATGTCTCCACATATAGAAAGAAATGAGGATACAATGAAAAGAGGAAATCTTAAAGAGGCACTGTTTAATCCCACTTCAAAGTCTGGACTAGTTATCCCTTGAGCCATGACAGCACATTCCGTATTGAGAAGTGAGTAATCTCTCCTAACCTTCAGCCGGACACAGATTAGCAATACACTTTCACAAACAACCACGAACAACCATTCTGATTGGCTTTTTCAGACAAAACGTCATGCTCAAACATTTTTCTTAAAATAGTTTGTTTTTACACACGTGCTTTCAACACTTTCGCTACTTATGTTGTTAGCTTTGTAGTATACAGTCATTGTCCCTTGGATGGTTCATGGTTCATTGTCCTTTGGACTCCATATTATAAGGAGTTACAGTAATCTGTCTTTGAACACGGTAACAGTTTTGACGTTTAGACTAAATGCACAATGAAATTTAAAAATTTGTATTCAACGTCTGATATAGTAGTTTCAAATACAGTGCGCACGCGCGAGCTGAGTTATCTCCTAAGCGATGTCACATTGCATAATGGGATAATTGATAATTTGAAGGACAAAATTAATTCTCGCAGCAGTAATGCTTTTAAACAAACTGCAATGAATATTGATTTGTGGTAGACTATTAGGCACCACTTCTCTTTAACAGTTCAACATTTACAGTAGCTGACCCAGAGGGCGAGTCTAGGGGACCCGAACCCTCCCTTTTCAAGAATTTAATTATATATATATATTGCGAGCGGAAGGACTTGAAAATTAAGCATTTTCCCCCAGTCCTATTCAAACATCAAATTTAGACACCCCATTTCAGAAGTCCTGCATCCGCACCTGATTGATCCACTGTTAAACCTCATTCTTTTAAAGGCATAGTAACTCAGAATTTAAGGAGCTTTGTGATCTAAATATTGATAATGAATAAAAACTTACATACATTTGTTATACTAGATCTCGTTTTCATATCACGCAAGACATTTTAATTGAACCATAGTATAGAGAATTTCATGTCGCGTCGATCGATTTTATACATATTGAAAAAATTTCAAATTTCATGATTGTGACTCCTCGTGGGGCGAAATAAATAGGTACGAAATGTTTTTGCAGCTACAAAAATATTCAGAAGTTTTAAAATAAAGGCTAACTGGGGAATACCCGTAACATGACTCGAAATATATATGTAACACCTTCAACGAAAAAAAAAAGTTATTGTTTTTCGATTTATTTGTCCGTGAGCATAATTTATTATTATTTTTAAAATATTGATATCAGCGAGATGCGGTGGTTTTGTAAGTAGTTGAAAGAAGTATTTCTATAGACAAATCAAATGTTAATATTTATAATTAATTCATTGTTTGGAAATTAATTAGATCAAGGGTCCGTGGGAGCATGCGTTTAACATGTGTAAACACAAACTGAGCCGTTAACGAGAAACCAGAGCTTAAACATCAATTCACTTTGACTGACCACAAACGAAAATGATGCAATTTCATATTCTGTCGTTATACACAGTTTTCTTTTAGTATCTTTTATAAAAATGTTGTTTCGAAAAAACCCAAAAAATAGAACAGAGATGACAACTTGGTATTATATTTACCTGACATAAACACCTGGTATAATAAATCTTTTAAAAGTGATTCATCAGTGCATAACCGTCTCTTGGGTTGTCTTGTGAAGATTCATCAATTTTGAACAGGATAACAGTTTTGATTTTATGCTAAATAATGATAAATTATATAAATTAAAAAATAAATGAAGTTGCAGGGCCGTAGGAACTACTTTGGGAGTGGAGGGGGGGACTGACAGACATCTTACAAGTTGGGGGGGCACTATAACATATTTTGGTTACAATGGCAAATAATAATATGTAAAAAAAAAAAAAAGGCCCAGAAGTGGGGGAGGTGGTGGGAGAGGTGGTCGGGACGTGCCCCCTCGGCACCCCGGTTCCTACAGGCCTGAGTTGACGAAACGTTGAGATTATAAACTTATGGTTTTAAACAGAGACTTTTCTTTTATCAGAAATACATATACAAACAATAAACATTTAGCTTAAAACTGAGATATAATACTAAAATAATTTTATTCAAATTCAGTGACGATAGAGCTATTTTACTACTAAGGATAGGGTTTTTAGTTTTGGATTAAAAAACATACAAGAAGACACATATGATGTAGACTAGGGGTCAGGCAAATACCAACATATACTCCAAAACATGGTATTTAGTGTATCCACTTTTAACTGCCTACATTAGTTGTCATCTAATGGCTCCCTGCAGCTGAAACTATTTTACTAGGAATAGGGTTTTTCGTTTTGTATTAAAAACATACAAAGGGAAACATATATGTAAAGTAAAAAGTAAAGTTTGTTTTATTTAACGACGCCTCTAGAGTACATTCATTGTTATCTAATCATCGGCTATTGGACGTCATACATATGGTCATTCTGACATATTTCTATAGAGGAATCTCGCTGCCGCCACATAGGCAAATCCTTCCGATAAGCAGCAAGGGATCTTTTATATGCACCGTCCCACAGACAGGACAACACATATCACGGCATTTGATAAACCAGTTGTGGACCACTGGTTGGAACAGAAAATAGCCCAAGCTGCAAATGGGTCCACTGAGAAGGATCGATCCGACGACCGACCAGTTCACAGGCACACTACCGTTTGAGCTCAATCCCGTTCCGAAACATATATGTATATATATATATAGGTAAGGGGTCAGGCAAATACCAACATTAACCATAGTCCTTACCATAATGAAAATGATTGTCTTTTTAATAGGTCAATGTCAGGTGACAACGGCTGGAATATTCAGCTTATGAACATTTTTATTATCACACTCGCATGACCAACTTGAGGGAACACTGCTTTCTTTATTCATAGAGGGCCTGTGGTAATGTATAGCTATGTTACGTGCACTTGTCTAGACTAACTAATGTAGTGAGATGGATAGAGATTTTATGTGAAATGCGTGACTTCACCAGGACAGGAAACAGTATTGGTTCTGTTTTGAATCTAGACATAATATTATTACATGTACTCTAACGTTATGACTTTTCACATTGCATCTTGTTCAGACAAGTTCTTGTCATGCTGATTGTTAAAACAAACCTACAATCAACATCAGCAACACCACAAGCACCAGCACCACCAGCACCAGCAGCGGCAGCAATAACAACAGCAGCAGCAGCAACATCAACAAAATATCTTCATGTTCCATCAGTTTGGCTGTTTGATCAGTTTGTAGCATTTAGGCTTTTCTTCCATTTTTAAAAATGTTTTACAATAAACATATAAATGCCACAACGGTATTTTGCATATCTCACTAAAATGGAGTGGATTATTTTATTTTTAAATGTTAATTATTCTAGTGAAAGAGGACTTCATACTCTTGATGAGTGCACACAGCAATGAAGGATGCTCTCACCTGCGAACTAGTGTTGGGAATCGGTTGCAATTTCATCATCGATCATCGGTTGTAATCTGTTGCAATTTCGTCATCGATCATCGGTTGTAATCTGTTGCAATTTCGTCATCGATCATCGGTTGTAATCGGTTGTAATTTCGTCATCGATCATCGTTTATAATCGGTTGTAATTTCGTCATCGATTATCGGTTGTAATCGGTTGGCTCTAATCAACCGACTTTCAATTATACAATCTGTTAGAAGTTATAGGAACTTGGAAAGCATCGGACAAATTCTTATTATAATTATAATGGCAAAAGCGAAAATAAATAAATGTATTTACCAGTACATAACTGGGTGTAGCCTCAAAACGTTAGAAGAAAAAGTCACACAGTAATAGCCTATAAACATTGATTTGATAAATACTTGTTTTTGATAAATATAATTCTGACAACCAGCAAGGATATATTTATTGCTGTTAACATTTTCCGCAACAATCTCATAATCGATCATCACATCGCTGAAGCCTCAACCGATCAACTTTCGATTATAATCGAGCATCGGCACAACACGTGCGAACACTTTGTATTTGCACAGTGTATGTTGTTATTACTTGTTGGATATATATATATATATATTGAAGTCTGTTTTGTATAGATATGCTATTTTGAACTTTGTTATCGTTTGTTGTTTTGAAATCTGCTAAATGTGTCATCTCAGGCATTTTATGAATGACAGTGTTGACGTGTTGGAGGTACACGCCAGTCAAAACACAAGCTTTTTGGCTGTCAGAAGTAGGCATGCATTGACCACACTGAAGACAGTTCCGTACACTGAATACTATAATTTGTATTTAGAATTCTTGACAGTCCCCAAGTTCATACTTGACTGCGGTCAAGAAACAGTTAGCTTTGTTAGTTTATAAATGACCCCCAATAGCCGATGTTTATTTTTGTGCTGGGGGGTCGTTAAACAACCAATCAATCAATCAATCAATGTTAGTTTATAAATTGATGTACTCCAAATCAAACAATTATTGTATTAACGTTTAATGTTTTTAAAAAACTGCTTACATTAGTTTTCATCTAATTGCTCACTGCAGCTTAAGTAATTAGAATTATTTCATTTAATTATATGATAGTGTTACGTTATGATTAATACCTATGACACGTTATGTCTCAAGTAAATAATATAATTCAAATAGCATATTAAAATTTAAAATCTGATTCAAAACCACCAACATTTAAAAGCTTTTCTTAAGAAAGATGTCTTTGTTTTAACTTAACTGAAAGAAATGCCATAACTCATCGGCAACAGAAATCAGGTGTATGGAATGATGCAAGCTGTCAATCAATGAATGACATGACATGTTGCAACAGTCATCACAGCAGGACATGGAATGCTGCAGCTGTTCTCTACAACGTCTTGTTTTTTATTATTTAATATGTAATTTATTACTATGCACTAATACAGACACAGTAATCCTGTATTGTCACCGTCAGAGATCAAAGAAAGTGAAAACCGCGGAAGACCATTTTAAAGTACATGTACTTGCATGTATTTTGTATAAAAATGTTTTACGTCACTTAAGGCAAAGATGTTGACGTCAGAGACTGTTTTAGGGGTTGATATCTAATACAGTCTAATACATTGCCTTGTTATCCATAAGGCTAACTAGGCTGAAGCCTAGGGGCCCCGCAGGTACTAGGGGCCTGTCAAATTTTTTACTGGGCAACTGTACCTCAATGACCGGCCATGGGCTAATAGGCGCTGGTCTAATAGGGACTACACACACAACTATACATATTTTAAACATTTTTGGACAAACTTCTTCAGTAGTTTTATTTTACTATCCCGAACTATTACATAAAATCTAAATAAAAAACAAAGACATAATTTTAAATTACTTCTGCCTGCACATTGGTGACATTAAGAAATCAGGAAGGATTGAAATATTTGTATCTGAACAGTTCTTGATAAATGAATGAACGTGTTCCTTAGCAATCATGCATGGATGTGACTATGTTTTGTCAGTGAACTCTACAGATACCTAGCACAGAGCATTGATTTATGAGTGTATCGCGACTTCGTGCATTTCCACAGTCATGTAGCTTCAATATTGACGAACACCTGTTATCATCTTTTGTGACTGTGATAAGAGAACGTTTTTAAAGACTGAAGTGACTATTTTAAAGAGTGCCATATTATTTCACTATGAAATAGCAAGTAAATTAATGTTAGGTCATCTTTAAATCGTTATTTGGAAGTTGTCAGTTATTTTAAGATATACACGTACGCCTGCACACGCGCATGCACGCATGCACGCACGCATACACACACACACACACACGCACATACACACACACACACACATACACACACACACACACGCACACAAACAAACACGCACGCACGCACACATACACACACACACACCTAGAAGTAAACTATGTGGTTGATGTTGTAAACACTATGAAAACTAAGATTATCCAATATAGACAATCAGTAGGTAGGATGGTACCGAAATGTGGGGGCCGGTGGGGTGGGGTGAAGAACACATAGACACATACATATATTTAGATAGGAAAATGAATAAATATATACAAATATCTAAAAAGTGGGGGGGGGGGAGGGGGGCGGCAGCCACATGCCATCTTGCCACCCCCTCCCCGCTTCCTACGCCAGTGACAATGATTCTCTTGACAATTAGAACAAATCTCTTTTTCTCAGTATTATATAATGATCTGAACAGTTCAGCTTTTATCTGCATCTTGGGAGCTATCATTTAAAAAAAAAGTTTAAAACAGCACTTAACATTGCATTTAAAACGTTATTGGTGCGGAATATAGCTCAAAAGGTAGCGTGTCTGCCTGTGAATCGGTAGGTCGTCGGATCTATCCTTCTCAGTGGACCCATATGCAGTTTGGGTTATTTTCCGTTCCAACCAGTGGTCCACAACTGGTTTAACAAAGGCCGTGGTATGTGCTGTCTTATCTATGGGACGGTGCATACAAAAAAAAAAAAAACCTTGCTGCTTATCAGAAAGAGTAGCCAATGTGGCGGCAACGGGTTTCCTCTAAATACATATGTCAGAATGTATATGTCCAAAAGCCGCGGATAAGATAAAAAAAAAATATGTCAGAATGTATATGTCCAAAAGCCGCTGATAAGATAAAAAAAAATCTATGTGCTCTAGAGGCTTCGTTAACTAAAACAAACTTTACTAATGATCTAAAGATGTGTCAGTGTGGTAAACCTATTCTGTTCTAGCTTCCTTAAGTGTTACACGCTAATTATCTAAAGATGTGTCAGTGTGGTTAACCTATTCTGTTATAGCTTCCTTAAGTGTTACATGCTAATTATCTAACGATGTGTCAGTGTGGTAAACCTATTCTGTTCTAGCTTCCTTAAGTGTTACACGCTAATTATCCAAAGATGTGTCAGTGTGGTAAACCTATTCTGTTATAGCTTCCTTAAGTGTTACACGCTAATTATCTAAAGATGTGTCAGTGTGGTAAACCTATTCTGTTCTAGCTTCCTTAAGTGTTACACGCTAATTATCTAACGATGTGTCAGTGTGGTAAACCTATTCTGTTATAGCTTCCTTAAGTGTTACACGCTAATTATCTAACGATGTGTCAGTGTGGTTAAACCTATTCTGTTCTAGCTTCCTTAAGTGTTACACGCTAATTATCTAACGATGTGTCAATGTGGTAAACCTATTCTGTTATAGCTTCTATAAGTGTTACACGCTAATTATCTAACGATGTGTCAGTGTGGTTAAACTTATTCTGTTCTAGCTTCCTTAAGTGTTACACGCTAATTATCTAACGATGTGTCAGTGTGGTTAAACCTATTCTGTTATAGCTTCCTTAAGTGTTACACGCTAATTATCTAACGATGTGTCAATGTGGTTAAACCTATTCTGCTCTAGCTTCCTTAAGTGTTACACGCTAATTATCTAACGATGTGTCAATGTGGTTAAACATATTCTGTTCTAGCTTCCTTTAAGTGTTACACGCTAATTATCTAACGATGTGTCAATGTGGTTAAACCTATACTGTTATAGCTTCCTTTAAGAGTTACACGCTAATTATCTAACGATGTGTCAATGTGGTTAAACCTATACTGTTCTACTTCCTTTAAGTGTTACACGCTAATTATCTAACGATGTGTCAATGTACTTAAGATGATCGTTTTATCAGTAAGAGTGGTGGCAGACTTAAATCGCTTGTACGACTACCGCGATAACAGGTAGATAGTAATGCTTGTTTTGACACATGCCACGCTTCGTTAGCTAAACCGGCTAAAACTCGATCCAGCAGAAAACAGAGAAAAAGAGTTTTATAAACAAACAAGAATTATTGTCATCACTGACTGCAATTCAGGGGAAGGGTGGGGGTGGGGCCAAGACTGAATAGTGGCGCCATTTGAAGGGCGCCTACAACGTAAAAAATGTAAATACTGTCACAAAAAGGGCTCCGCAGATTATTGAGGGCCAAATGGCCCCTTTGCACCTCTCCACCGGCTACACCAGCCCTGCAATGTCAGGCAAAATATTTTTACTTTTACTTGTTGAGAAAACCAATAAATTATATGCGCTTTATTAATCACGTGATTAATTAATATATGTATTTTCCCTGCAACATTTTTAATTATCCACGCTGACAAGTGATTTGTTCTAACTATAATAATATTATATGTTCAATCTGCAAAATAAAGTTTAATTAAAATTATAATATTTTTTTCCTCTAAAAATTAGGATGACTAACTGTATGAAAATATTCATCTACAGCTTAGCGGTCCTCCATTATTTTTCTATACTTATGATACTGATAAGTTAATAATTATGCAGATAATATGCTTGCAGTAAATATAAAAATATCTAAATATACATACAACTATTACACATTTATAATACATATTTAAAAAAAAAATATCTTTTTTTATTATTATAAGACACTTAAATAGAAAATCAACAAGACAGGCCACGAAGTGATGTTTCGGTTTTGTTTGCAGATGGCCAACGGTCAATGTAATTAATTAACTACACGTGTCATCCATCAATCAAAGTGATAATTTCCATGTAACGCCAGCAGTACAGGATTCAGGTGTCAGCGTCCTTCATCTTCACTCGTAGTCTGTCCGCCCGTCTGCCTACGTTCCTGCCTCTCTGTCTGTCTAAACCCCTCTCCCTGTCTCCACCTCCCTTTCTCTACTGCTTGCCAGTCTCTCTCGTCTTCACTCGTAGTCTGTCCGCCCGTCTGCCTACGTTCCTGCCTCTCTGTCTGTCCAGACCCCTCTCCCTGTCTCCACCTCCCTTTCTCTACTGCTTGCCAGTCTCTCTCGTCGTGCCCCCTCCCTGGTTGGATCCACGCTCCCTCCCTCTCTACCCCTTCCTTAATCACTGTCTGCCTGGTTGTCTGTCTCGCTGTCCCTCCTTCCCTGACTAAATCCACGCTCCCTCCCTTCCTACTTCCTTTTATTATTGCCTGCCTGCTTGTTTCTCTCGCTGTCCCTCCTTCCATGGCTGTATCCACGCTCCCTCTCTGCCCCTTCCCTTCCTCACTGCCTGCATGCTTATCTCGCTGTCCCTCCTTCACTGATTGAATCCTCTGTCCCTCCCTGCCTGTCTCTGTCGCTATCCCGCCTTCCCTGGCTGAATCCACCCTCCAACCCAACCCCTTCTCTTCCTCACTGCCTGCATGCTTATCTCGCTGACCCTCCTTCACTGTCTAAATCCTCTGCCCCTCCCTGTCCCACATATGCCTCCTTCAGTGTAACAATCACATCATAATGGCGCCACGCTGACTACACGTGAAAATTTCAAACTTTAAAACACTTGGCAAATGCTTCATCCTTAACTCTTCTCATTTATTAGCAGAGATTGCAGAAACCTGGTACGAGTTATCGAATAAACCTTCTCCTCCTTTGTTGTGAATCAACGAGAGATAACTCCTCCTTCTTTCTCAGTCAAACATTGCACGCCGGCTCAGCCAATCAAACGACTGTTTGCTCTTAGCTGGTCGCAGATTGACTGACCACCGTGCGTGTTGTTTAGACACCCAGCAGATACCATTCACAAGGATCGTGCAGTCACTACTGCAGAGTCACTATTGCCTAACGCTGAATAGCATTAGATAGCATCTCCCAGAACTACTGCATCGCTAGGGTGTATTCGTGCATGCTGGGATATAATATAACATACTCTTATTAGTTCAGTTGCACATTTTCAAAGGATAATTAGGGCTGTAAAGAAACTAGTTTTAGAAAATTGTCTTGTGATAAGCTTCATTGTGTTGGAGTTTTTATACGGAATATAGTGTACAGTGCTTAAGAGTTAGAGACAGTCCATATAATATATTCATATGTGTTGTGTCTGACTGTTTGAAACTGTGGAAATGGATACAAAGACTTATCTGCAAGTTCCAGGAAAAGACGATAAATACACGGCTTCTATAGAACTGTCTAACGCATGCAGAAAATTCTATAAATCCCGCATGGAAACGGCAGAAGCCATGAAACAGAAATGGGAAAAGACCCCAACGTCAGGCACTGATTCCAACGGAAACGGGAAACAGAAGAATTCTATAGACCTGGCAATGGAACGCCTACGAAAGGAAATGGTGAGTTGAATACTATAATTATGATAAATTCTAAAGGCCTACCACTTATTAAAACAGTGTGAAATACTGTAATCACCATATCCGCACTCGACGCGTGTGTAGAGTGGAATATTACACTAAGTAGATGTAATTACGTGTCATATCGGTCCTTACATACTGACACGTGCTTGACGTGTGAAAATATCTTTATTAAATACCTATTTAATCCACAGTTTAATACACTAGAACCACGAATCAACCTAAATCAATACAAGTTGTATATAAATTACGAGACAAGGTTGATTTCTGGTTTGTTTAACGACACCACTAGAGCATACTGATTTATTAAATCATCGGCTATTGCATGTCAAACATTGTCTATTTTTACAAGTGTGAGCCAACCTTCAACGGGGTTGGAACCACCGTCATCAGCTTGAGAGTCCGACGTTCTACCGCTGGACCACTGAGGCTCTGATACAAGGTTGAATACCAAATAGGTGGTCCACGTTATAGTAAACTTATACCAATAGTGTAAAGACTGAGTGCAGTTATTGTAAGAAAAATTCTGCCGTTACAACATTTAATGTTAAAAATTCATATTATAATTACTTTCCTGCTTACAATGTTTTATCACATTCAATACGTCTGGTTGACTTAGTGTTTCTGAAAGCTCTTGACAATAGTGTGCAAGAAATAACCAAGACATGTGCCTTTAACACATAGTATAAATGGATAATTGATTTTGTTACATGGTGACATTTGTAATATTAATGCACTAATTGATTGAAATATGCCTTCATTAACACATAATAGCGTGATTATATTTTATTTTTCAAATCAATTAATAATGAATTGTTCTGTGACTCATAAGCCAGACGCAGACAGAATGTCAAACTGTTTCAGAGGTTGAACTTCACAACAGCATTTGCCCATTTGCCGTCAAGCTCCATAAAGGCATTTTAAATTTGCCGCTTTTCCCTAGGGCATTTTTCTTATTCTAAACTCACACCAGACAATAACTGCCATTGTCTCTAAAACAACAAACTGGTAATATGTATTGATAGATTATAGTCATCACTACTTTGTAGAGGTAATCTATGTAGAGAACAATAGTTGCTATATCTGGTATATAAACTGCTAACAGACTGGTAATATGTATTAATATATAGCCATCACCACTTTGTAAAAATTTCAAGGGCATATGTAGAGGGAATCTATGTAGAGAACAATAGTTGCTATATCTGGTATATAAACTGCTAACAAACTGGTAATATGTATTGATATATTATAGTCATCACCACTATGTAAAAATGTTCAAGGGGATATGTAGAGGGAATCAATGTATAATACAATAGTTGCTGTAACTGGTATATGTGCATATGCTGCAAATACAATTTTAATCGATGAGTATTAAACACATCTGTATTTATACATTGTTTATCAAAGTCCAGGTATTTGTGAGCACAATATCGTAAATTACACAATTAGTGTAATGTACATTATAAAGTAATAAACCCACCTGTTAGAGATATTGTAAGTCACATTCAGATTCTAAAATGTTACACATCATGTATCTTCTAACATCCAGACATTGTGCTGAAGGTAATAAACGCAGGAATGTTGCGTTTTACAGTTTGCTACATACTAGGCTGTTGTCCATAAAGTATATTGAATTACAAGTTATGTGACGTATTGCAGTGTCGCCGTATCATATTACAGAGTCTACATGTATTAAAATACATATAAAAATATATATTCAGGATTCTAGGAAGGCACGGCTGCAGGATTTCTGAAAGGGGGGGGTTTCAAATGTGATGGTTAATGTTTACATCCTTCCAATCGGGAATAAAAATGTGGGTGCGTCCGGATCCGTGACCCCTCCACTCCCCCCTGGATCTGCTACTGCTGGGTACTATAGGTTTACAGTGTTATTGAAAAAAACTAAACAAATGTGTAGTACTTGATGGATTAAAGAAAGATGGAAGGAGTTTTATGTTTAGCACGTTCCACATCCGATGCCCTACTGACGACTGGTAATCTGATACATGCTGCCATAGACTGGTCTACTCTAGTTACACTGGTACTCGACACTCACTTCCAGTCAACGAACTTGAACGTGTTTCTATTAATGCCATATTTCCGTTGTGTTACGTCATAGCTACAACCAGTAATTGATTTTCCGGTAAAGTGCCACACCACTTCCATTACAAAGCGTCTTCCGCCAATTTCTAACTCTTTAGGAGTGTTTGACATCAAATTGGTTAATTATTATCGCAGCTACGATTTCCATTGGTGAATGTCACTGTAATATGTTCTATATGCTATATACCTCATGAGTCAGTATCGTTCTTATTACTCATGTAAATCCCATGATAAAGAGGCAAACCTCTTTTAAGCAACCACCTAACAAAGCAACATGTAGCTTCTCGTTTGTACTGGGAAAGAAAAGGAATATGATTCTTTAAATAACTGTTACACATTTAGTGTTTCAAAGGCGATCATAATAATTGTGAATCTCATTTTTAAGGGAAAGTATATAAATAAAATCCTTTGTTGATAACTAAAGTAGTGATTGCAGCTTGTTTCTTTTCTCATGCTTTTTTTTCCACACTAATTAATTACTGTGCATGGCAATCGTTAAATCTATTCAACACAACTTTAAATAGTTCTAAACTCTATATTTGTATAAGATGAACAAAACTTTTTCTTGAATAAGTTCAATATTTTTTATTTCTTTGAATGATTGATTGATTGTTTGTTTAACGACCCCCCTCCATCCACCCCAAAAATAAACATCGGCTATTGGGGGTCATACAATGGTTAAACATAAATTATTAAAAATAAATCGGTATAAAGAGCTGATATATTTTAGTATACACAATAGAAATATATATAATAATAGAATAAATATAACTATGCTAAAAGTCAATATAATAAATAAAAATTTTGAATTTTATTTATTTATTAACGTTGAACTAAATGGACATTATAACAGGCCCGCAGTTAAAACAACTTGGCGTTTGTAGAAACAACAAACGCACATTTGGAAAAACTCGACAGTGACCTCTGTAACATGTTTGCCGTGTTTAGGACAATTACTTGTGTTTGAAGAGCGCTGCCTGGCAGGAATGTCATATTACAGGCCGACCAGGCTGCAGTAGTGACAAGTCGCTTCATTCTGCAACGTGACAGCGACGCATTCCTCGTCCACGCCGCGACCAGGCGGCACAAATATCCATCAATAATTGTGCACTCTGCGTTTATTTCAGTACAGTTGTAATTGTGGACGTAAGAAAATGTCCCCACTATTACACATACTGATACGTATATAGTTCTGTCCTTGTGGTCTCATTGCGACGTTGGTGCTTGGGCCGACGACGGTGTCAGTTGGATGATTGGTGAACGTGTCGCTATGAACAGCGTCATGCCTTACATCATATCAGCTATTTTCCGTTTCAACCAGTGGTCCACAACGGGTTTATCAAAGGCCGTCGTATGTGCTGTCCTGTCTATGGGACGGTGCATATAAAAGACCCCTTGCTGCTTATCGTAAAGAGTAGCCAATGTGGCGGCAGCGGGTTTCCCCTAAATACATATGTCAGAATGACCATATGATTGACGTCCATTAGCCGATGACAAGATACAAATCAATGTGTTCTAGAGGCGTCGTTAAATAAAATAAACTTTACTTTTACATCATATCATGGATTGGTTGGTTGAACTTAGTTTCGTGCTTATATGCAATTACGGTTCAAGCACGCTGTTCTGAGTACACAAATCAACTCCCTGTGCTGTCTGTCCAGAACAGAAGTTAGTGTTAGTATGAGAGACGAAACCCACAGAAGTCTGTCCTGGACAGAGGTTACTGTTAGTATGAGAGACGAAACCCACCGATGTCACACTAATGTGTCTTCTCTCACCGATAAACAGCAAGGGATCTTTTATATGTTCTAGCCCACATACTTACAAACCACGACTTTTGATAAACCAATTCTGGAAAACTGACAAACATAAGTGACGTACATCTACCCACTAATCCATGCGGAATACTCACTCTTGGATTTAAAATCTCATGCCTCGGTTGAGATTTGATCTCAGTATCTATTAGCCTGAACTCCAATAGTGTAACTGCTACACCACTGGAGCTAACAGCACGGACATACAATTTACTGTGATATCCGCCCGTCTTTTTTTAATATCATGTACCAATGTAGTTTGTGAGGTTTCTACGCCATGTTCTCTAATTAGAATCTTTAAAACTGTAATGTCACGATTATAAGGTTTTATAAAACTAATAAAGTCCAAACAATAGCACAGGTTTATAAGGGCTTATAAAATTAACATTGCAACCGATAGTTGTGGAAGTCACAGCTCAATACGATGTATTACTAATTACAAAGACAGATACAGGGGGTCAGGCACCCCTACCCCATCACCAATCAATGTTATCCCTTTATAATTTGGTCGTAACTAACTTTCGACCACCCCTTCAATATTAAAAATATTTTAAAATATGTTTGGTCTCCTTCCAAAATTCCTGGATTCGCCCCTGGACTAAATTAATATGTTATGGAATGTTTTATTTAGACTTTATAAAAAAAAGCAAGTAAATGCATGTTAACAAAGAACCTAAGGCGACTGACTGTACACGCGGATCCATTGATGAGCAGGAGCCAGATGCAGTCATCATACTTGCATAAAATAAACGGTCAGTTTGTAACATTGTACGGACTGCGAGGTGGGCAAATCTGTTTATTTTCTCTCAAAGCACAAAGTAAAGCAAAGATTGCTTCTAGAAGACTACACAAAGTTGTTCCCATGCAGATTAGTGTCTCTCGTGATCCGCTTGTGACTATGATAACCCTATGGGTGATGGATAAGATAAGAACAAACATGGAACACATGACCAAGACACGTCCTGCCTGCCACTGTGGACTGTCATCATGCCGCCATGTTTGATCATCTCAACTCCCAGAGAGTTACATTTAATTAAGACGACCACTTCCCACATTAGACGGCTACTTCCCACATTAGGATACTCCACTCCTAACCTTTCTCAGAAGGCGCTGCGAGACAAGTTTGAAGAAAACGTAAATAAGGTGGCATTTAGAATTAACACTTGACTTTTAAATCAAATAACCTTTTGATTACAGAAGTGACTGAGAAACAATGTAACTGTAACAAAAATGTCAAAATGGAATCGATGAAATTTTTTTTCTAGAAATGCAAAAGTTCTCTTACAGAGCAGACTCTCAAGACTGAAAAAAAAAACATATCCACAATGTCAACTTTAAAATTTGTAATAACTGAAGTAATACTTAAGAAATATCCCGGTTGAGGTTTTTAGATAAATTATGTTATGTGTCATTAACGTTGATTGGTTGGATATTGAAAGTAGTAAGGGTCTGAAGAAAGCCGTAAATACATTTTTGTAGTATTTTTGTTGTTATAACTAATCATATACGAGTACATGTATTTGTTTTAAGTATTCGTGGTCAATTTAAAAACACAGAACAATATTTTTAACACATACGTTTGAATTGTGTGGTTAATCTTTTTAAAATCCTGTGCCACTAATGGTATCCATTATAAACACTTTGAACATTACAGATTGTGATACAGATTCCATAATCAGTAGATGATTAGAAATTAGTATCCTTTTAAATTAATATAGCATTTCTGTTTCTATGTTTAGTTTTCTCCTGACGATGTCAACATTTAGTAAACAAATGTTGAGATTAAAAACTTGTGATTTTAAACAGTCTTTACTTTTATCATATTGCATATATAGAAAAGTCTAATGTGGAGTTCTACCACATTGTAGGCAATTTGAAAATCCTGCCACCCACTGGATGACCGAGACAGTGAGGAATGCCACCACCTTGCAAGTAATGTAAAATCTTGCTGACTTACACCTCGGAACCAATGTTCAACGGCTCTAGGATGGACAGGCCTTGTGTCATATTAATTAGTTGTAAAGTTCTGAGTGCTCGGCATAACACCACTTAGCTGCAAGTTTGCTGGAAATGCGAGGAAGTGTAGTGAGGCTGTTGTAGTGGATTGACGGCGACAGCGTCTTGTGATGGAATTCTAACGCGTATTACAGTTTTGCCGTGACTGACCGCAAAGTGAACATGATTCCAGTTGTCTGGTCACACTCCCTGACATAACACCCCAGACAGGGATGTTGGTATAGGGGTTGGATTATTTCATAGTCTGGGTCTCCGTGACACTTTGGACAAACCTTCGTCTGCCTGTTCACATGATGGACAGCGTCACCGTATTGCTTGTTACCATTTCAAACCAAACATAGTCTACAGATATAGTAGAGACAAAACCAGATAAAAAATTTTTTCTGATTTCTTTATTCCTTGAGTGCATATTTCCTTCATATAACTTCCTTCAAAATAATTTCATTAATGCTAACACGATCCATTTGACGTATGCTTGGTGTTTTAATTGGAAAAGAGGAATATAGCTGGCTTACATATGGAAAAGTGCAAAATTTCATGGTTGAAATTAAAAATATATAGTATGTGTTTGATGAGCAAGAAAATGTTTTTAAAATATAAAATAAATAAATAATGAATGAATGAATGAATAAAGAAAGAAAGAAGGGGAAAAAAAGAAAACAATACAGGCAAACATTTAGAATGAGTACAAAAGAATCGTTTAGAAAATTGCACTTGAAAGACTTGCTTTGTTTATAAAATGTGTTTAGTGTTATTTTGTCACCAAAAAATCTTAATGTTTCTGACTATCAGACAAATGTTTGTACAAGTCCGCTCTGTAATTCGCCTGTCAGCTGCTGGCTGAAACGTGCACGTCACACAATTCTTTATAACTGCACAAACACGGTCATCTCGTAAATAATGTTAAATTAACACGCAGCTCGTATGCATCTGAAATATCGTTAACATTGATGGAAACTTTGTACTAATCAAATACAGATACATGAGAACAAGTGACATCTTCTTTATTTTGTATTATTAAGTATATTTAATTAATTGATTTTTGCGACATGTTTCTGAATTTGCAAGTGGGTTAGTCACATGCATAAAACAATCAAATTTCACAAAATGATGACCCTCGTTTTTCTTTCCTGCATACGTGTATATTAATATTTAAAATACAGGACATTACTGGTTTCTGATTAAGCTTTAGTACATGAATATAGGCGGAAACTAATTTACTTCTCTTGATGGATGTATCATTGTATGGCTACTTAAACACGGGTCTTGTATCGGCTCTTTATTGTTGTTTCTCTGTACCATAGAACAACAGGTGTGACTTCCTCGCCTATTTCACACCTTCTAATCCCATAGGAGTTGAGGAATTGACAAGGGGAGATTGCTTCTTTTTGTATGCAGCTGGTCTGGATAACTATGTTCTATTATTTGCTCAATCCTTCAGACAATAATTTCTCAAATGTTCGTCTCGTCTATGTGGTTTTGTCTTTCCTTTTAGCTTTGAGCGTACGGAAGCTGTATTGGTGACTTCCCATCATCTAGTTTTACCACCCATTCACTACGCTGTCATCTCTCTAATCATTTATCCTATAGTTCCTCTAATCGTATTCTACTCACCAAACACAATAAGTTTAAATAGGAATCCAACACGATCGTAAGAGTATTGGAATTTGGTCCAGTCAATTCAAAAAAAAAAAAAAAAAAAAACATCCCAGAAAAAGAAGAGGAGTCAACCTCCAGTGAAGTGTTTTAATGTAACTTGCTAAATCCAATATTTTGCTAAATAGAACAAACTAAATAAACTATATTTTTCATGCGTTGTTAAACACTGGTACCCTCTTATAACATCATTTACACAACATTGTTATACAAAATATTCTTGGTGTTGTCACCTAGGTTTTATTGCACTAGATGTATATACTAGTATACAGATTTTCTCAAACTGACGTCACATGAACTTAGTGGTTTTGTGAAACTAAATAAAGAAATGTCTCTGTACATATGTCCGAAATATGACCTTTTCTTACTGGTAATAGCGTCAGACGTAACACTAATTATATATTTGTTTAAAGAGTGAACTACTATTGTGTATTCTAAATAACTAGATTAGAATTTCAATGTTAAAAACAGACGTTTGAGACATACTAAGCAAATCATTATAAAACATCACTTAATTACGTCATGTGAAATACAATCAGTGTGTGATTCCAGAAAATGTGCTACCTTATTGACAAAAAATTTCATTTTTACAAGATAGCCCAAAATGAATGTAACCCATAAAAGTGCTTGTTATTTCTACAACTGGTAAGAGATTTATTTTTCATTCATATTAAGCCGAGCTAATAACAATACAGTCCTGAAAGTTTGGGTTCTGTAGTTCAAATGGTCTCGGTTTCATTTATGACCTTTCCAAAATTGAAGTGTTTCCTGACTTTCTTGATGATTTGTGGTTCTCCGACGAGGCACACTTTCTTTTCTCAGGTATATGATAATTTCAGCTTAGTTCTCCAGTATTTTGTCCTGTGCATCCTGCGTGTGATGTTTGTGGAAATCAAATTACAGTTTAACAAGTTCAACTAATATGAGGTGGATATGTCAGAGATGACGATAGCGAGTCGTCTAAACACGTGACGAGCACGGTTTGCTGAGACTGGATATGTCTGTCAGTGTCTCGGATTGTATTCTCAACCGTAATCTGGGGAATCGCGAGACTTGTAGGCACTTTCTTGTTTAGCGATATCACGAAACAAAACTTTATATTGCAGATTCTCTGATAGAAAAATGACTCAGCACAATCTCCATAATATACATATTAACAAAAGTGACCTTCAGACTTTATAAACAGTAGTATCTGATAGAAAAGATGACTCGGCACAATCTCCATAATATGTATTAACAAACGTGACCTTCAAATGTTGTAAATAATAATACTCTTAGTCATATCTCTACACTAGACCGAGTTCAAGGAAGGTTCGATAAAGCAATGATGACATGTATTCAACTCACTGTCTCATTCGCGACGTCATGGACTAGCTCATCAGTTGTCGATAGTTTCCGGCAAACTTGGGAGATATGTGAGTAAAAAACACAAAACAATGACGAATCGCACGCTTTAACTGCCCCGCGATATTTGCGTTTTGTGATTTCTTACTGCAAACACATTCATTACGCCCTATACATAGTTTCTGTTCGGATTCCTTTAAAAACGGATAACGAGATAATCTAATAGAGAAAATTATCATTACTCCTCTCCACCAATAAAGCTGAGTTTTGTGATGTTTAGTGTATGTACCAGAGGTGCAGAAAGTAATCGGCCAATCGCCAAATGCGAGTAAAAATTCTAACGGACGAGTTAAAATGTGCAACTACGGGTGATTTGCAAGTTTCTCAATGAGAGTAATTTTAAATATTTTTGCTTCGAATCCACCACTCCGTATAAGCCAATCAGATAATCTGGCATTTGCTCTGTTGATAAAATGTATATATTTTTCTTTAGGCTGGGGGACAAGTAGAAATTCTGGCGGGCTAGTCAAATTTACTTGGTACAGGTCCGGCGGGCTAGTGAAAAATTCTTTGTACTGTAGAAGGTTATATTGTTTGTACTTGTATTTTACAAGAAATGTTCACACTGCTTGTAGAAAATCAAGCAAAGAGTAACACTAATTGAACGTGTGATGAAGAGGCTGATTTCTATACTACACATACAACAGGAAATGTTCACACTGCTTGTAGAAAATCAAGCAAAGAGTAACACTAATTGAATGTGTGATGAAGAGGCTGATTTTCTATACTACACATACAACAGGAAATGTGCACACTGCCAGTGAAAACTCGGTAACACTTCCACTCTTCGTGTGCCAAGATGCAGGTTTTCTATGCTAGACATAAAACAGGAAATGTGCACACTGTGTCTGGAAAACTGCCCCATCAAAGTCAATGTCACAGTGAAAACAAATATAACCTTTGCATTTTCCAAAACACACATGTAGCTACAGATTTCATACATGCCACGACTTAGATATACAGTCTTAAGCGATTCCGTGTGTACAGAAATATCAATTAAAGCGAATGTTGCTGGACTACCTTCAAGTGATGGCCAAAACACATTTTATTGTCTGAGTAAAAATCTGAACGACAGATTAGCTAAACTCGCGGGTTGTGAAAACTACTTTTCAATTTTCTTGTACAGATATATAGTTTTTAGGCGAGGACACAGGTTTTAAGGAAAGGGGGTTCAATTAGCGATTATTTTTAGTTTCCCATTTTAAAGACATTTTCCAGCGAGAATACAAGCAATACTAACCATTTAAATTATGTGGGAACAACGGGGAACTTAAATATATAAATATCCGTTTCTTCTCATTTCTTCTTTTTCACACACGAAGTGAAAAATCTTTCTTAGAAAAACAATGGGGGTTTAACCCCCTAACTGCGAGTCCGTTACTGGTTTTAAACACAAAACTCTTATAACGCTGTAGAAAACAATGAAATTAAAAGCTAAATGAAACTAACGTTGAGGTGTTATATTTTTGCATAAACTAAACGTGATGACAATGTGTGTTAAAAGGAATAGATGTGTACGTACACAGAAGGTGAGAATTAACTAAACGTGAGGACAATGTATGTTAAAAGGAATACACGTGTACGTACACACAAGGTGAGAAATGAGTCTGGTCCGGTTAATTGTGTTATCACAGGCTGGAAACATTTCAAACACATTGCTCCTAATTTCTCCTAACGTATTTAACTCATCACGTATTAACGGACGCTCACAGTGGAGCGGCGAAGATGAAAGAGAATTTACGTAATATTAATGAAAGTGGTTATGGGCGGTCAAGTTGAAGGAGCACACTTCCATTGAAGCACTTAGTGCGGATTGCGTGATCCGTTTTATTCATGTACACTGATTGCAACGTTAACCGACTCTTGTTTGAACTGCTTGAGACCTCACCCAGTATTGTAAGGTTTTTGTTTGTTATCTTGCAAGATCTTCCAGTTAGATATCAAACGCATATGCAAACATAGTTGAAAGGGGGTGGGTAGAGGTGGATGATATATATGATGGTATTTTTCTTGCGTTCATATGGCATACGTGATCGCTTCTTAGCAATTTAACTGCTACCAAACGTTCTCGTTGGATTTAACACGAAGCGTAAAAAAAAGTCTAGCTAGCAATTTCGTCCTGAACGCAGCCCTGAACAAAGTATTTTAAAAAGTAGAAACACATTGAGTGTGGTATGGGGATTCGACCACCTAAACCCTACTCCCCCAAACGCGCCTTAATATTGTAAAATTAATAATTTATGGTTTAACAAAATGTCCTTAGTTATCAACTTTTACGGCAGACAGATGCCATTTCTGTACATCAGCCATTATTGCCTAAATTATTTAATAAGGTTTTGATTAATTTGGTGAAAAGAACGTATTGACAGTTTGATGGTGTTCTTACGGCATTTCGGAAAGAAAAAACTACATGTGTTGCAATTTATTATGCTATTTTATATTAAAAAAATTATTATATAATCTTTGAGTTAATTTTCTTTACTCCCACTGGCGTCAGACTTCTTACTGTTGTCATAAAATCAATAAGTGTGCTATTCTGTATGAATTTCTCGTCATCAGTCGATGCTAATTAGTTTACGAGGGAGCTCTGCATGCGTTTTACAGATGGGCATCTTCATTAAAAATGTAAAAAGAAGCGAAGATCTGTCGGATGTGGTTATAGTCTTCCTTCTGTCTTTTCTCGGTAACGCTAAACAGACGGAAGTAACTCATTTTACTTGATGAACTGGTAGGTTATAAAAACTATCTGTCTCATTATAATTGAAATTCATTAAATAGTTATAAAATGCTAAAGTTTAGTGAGCCTTGCTGGTCCAATGATAGAACGTCGGACTCCCAAGCGGATGACAGTGGTTCAAAACCTTTTGGAGGCTGGCTCACACTTGACTAAATGTCAAAATAACCAAATGTTTGACATCCAATAGCCGATGATTAATAAACCAATGTGCTCTAGTGGTGTTGTTAAATAAAAACAAACTAACAAAAATGTTAAAGTTAAACATGTAAAACCAAAAATAAATATTTTGAAAGGAAAGTTCGTTGGAACAAGTTTTGTTATTTTAAAATATTCTTCGTAACTACCTGATTTGAACATGATAAAAGTTGACGTAAAATTATAACTGAACAAGGCAACGACCATAAAATAAATCACTGATAAATGTTTTACAGAATTTTGATAACAAACATTCGCCAGTGATGAAATCAAAACGATAAAACCATGATTGCAAAAATGATGTAAACTTTTTTGAAAACAAGACAGTAAATTAGAAAGCAGGCGCCGCGAATTAGGTGGGCGGGGGTTGGGAGTGGGGGGCAGGGGACATGCCCTCACCACCTTTTAGTGAACAACTAATAAAACATCCCTGAAGAAAAATAATTTGCAGACTCGGTGACGAAATAAAGTAGCCGAAGTCCGGAGAGTTTTCGAAGTATGAACGCCGCTTCTCTTCGGCCACTTAATTTACAGTGGCTCTCCCTCTTTCGAATGTAGTCTGTGGGCCCTGGAAAGCTAAACTAAAATCTAGTATTATTTGTAAGATTTCTGAAAACGCCATGCAATTACCACCCATAACGTGAAGAAGATGAGGAAGTAGGTGATATTCATGCATAACTGGAAACTCATTGGTGTTTATAGACACGGTCTGATAGGAAGAACTCTTTACAGCTTTATCTCGCAAAGCTTGCAGTGCTGAACGCAAATTGATCTAATAAAAATCCAAATCACTTGCCGACTATTTGAACTGTCATACACAGAGGGAACAATCACGACATGCAGTTCAGTAATATAGATTTTCATTTACTGTATAGTGGCTTTACGACCTGAGTTCCGTTTCGAATCGTAACTTGCATTAGCAATGGTCTACAGAACGCTAAAGATGAGAGAGAGAGAGAGAGAGAGAGAGAGAGAGAGAGAGAGAGAGAGAGAGAGAGAGAGAGAGAGAGAGACACTACA
>JAULBS010051493.1:0-23407 GCA_032355785.1 Symmetromphalus regularis | reverse complement strand
ACAATTGTTTATAGTATATTCAAGTAAACATATACATATCATGGATCTGAAAATAATAAATAACGACTGCAATGCACAACCAAGAAATCTTAACACGTGTGTATTGGTAGCACTGGAAGTCAACGACACTTATCATCTGTGACGCGTAGCCTCACTTTGGTTCATTTCTATGCATAGTCCCGCCCTCATTTGTTTTTAACCCAAACCTTCGAAGCGCTGGTGACCAGTACTACACAGCCGACCGCGCGTTTTGGGAATGTGGTTTTTGACACCAAATGAATCGATCACGCACTACTTATCTGTTGATGACCGGTACCCTTTAAGCTAAATAAAAAAATACTCTTGGTTCAGGTCACCCGACCAACTGTATTTTCCAGAGCCCATAAAATGCAACTACAGACAATTTTATAAAGGTGAGAAAAACAAATTGTATGCTACCGACTCCAATTGTACTCCATAAAGTCCCATACTGACAATCTTAGTTGTCCAGTTCTCTTCAAATGATCGATCCATACTGTTGGAAGTGCTGCTATTTGTATTGCTAGTAAAAGACGAGGGATTTTAGTGTACTGTCTCAATTTTGCATCAACTTCTGACAACAAGTGGACTTTTTCTCAAATTTGCCCAGTCATAGTGTCCTACATTTGTCCCATGAACAATTCAAAAATTAACCTTCTGAAAAAAAAAGTTATTCCTACCTACCTATCCTAATTTTCATCATCCAGATGACCCTAACCAAGGGTATTGTTTTGTTTGGCTTTATAGATAAATTAAGATTGATTGTTGTATCACATTGTCATCCATTTTAAATCATTTTACACCTTTTTGTGCTTTTGTGAGACCCTAAATCATGTGTCTGTAGGTTAAAACCATGGGGAATTCCGTACAAAGAGTGATCAAATTGAATGATAACAGGGGATTACACTACTTTCAGTGAAAACAATATTAGTAATAGTAACAATTAAAAAGGGAATAAAATATTTTCTGCAGAATTTACCAACATAAATTAGAAGAAATTAACCAAACATTACAAAGAAAGCATATGCAGTTAAAAGAAATTATTTGTATGTTTTTGCATACTAATGGTTCTGTGCAGCAGAATATTATGCAAATAACAGGAATATGCTATTATCAAGAATGCAATAAAGTAGACTTGGCTGTATTTAAAAATAAGGATTGTATTAATTAACAATTATCATGTTCAGAATTCATTAAAATTATTTATTTGTCTTAGAAAAACAAATGGTATGTCCGTTGCTGTTACCTGTTGAGTTGCTGGACATCTGAATTCTCGTGTTTTGCGGGCTGTCACAGAAGAGGGCAGGTCAGCATGTTTGACCTCATTATACCGCCGAAGTTGGTCCTGGAAAGAAAATTATAACTACAGACACACCTGTTCAAATAGTCCGCTGTACCAAGCCACAAACTGTCTTATGAAACAATACTTACAACTGAACACAGTGTGTTCTCTTGGTATTCCATTACAAGCAGAAGGCTAAGGCTGTGTATAGACCAGTGCCGGAGTGCGCAGACAAGGCATGTGACTTAGGCCCAGCCAAATATTCGGGCCACAAAAATGGACAAGCAGTTTTCGTCAATTGTAGCGACTAAACCAGTTTGAAAGTACATTGTAGTTTCTTTTCACATTAAATATTTGTCTTTTTTTCTATTAATATTTTGTTCATGAATCAGTTCATCTTTTGTCTGGGGTCCATTTCCATGAGCCCGAGATCTAATTTAAATTGTTCAGGCCATTCTCTACAATTTCATAATGTGCCTTAGGGCCAGCCGAAGCTTAATCCGGTACTGGTATAGTCACCATGCATACAATTATACACAGGAACACATATCCATGGAGCTAATTAATTAAAATTTATTTTCCACAGTTAATTAACCAAACCCATTATGATAATCATATACAATATTTTATTTGAAAAATGTACCTCCATGACTAAAAGGGTTAAAATCAGCTAATTATCCCTGTAATGACTAATAATACCTTTGTTGCGTTAACTATAAATTCTTTAACTTCAATATTTATAAATATTTGTACAATAATAACAACATTCTATCTCATAATGTATAATTAATAAATTTAAACATACTCTCTGGAGATTTGATACAAATCCATCCGAAAAGGCAATGATGGATTCCACTCTGTGCCGCAGCTGGACATCACAAAAGTGCTGCAAGATGTGACACACCTAAACAAAGAAATACTAGTAATTAATTCAAATTATTTATAATATTTAGTGAGGGCTGTTTCTGAAAGTATCATACTCAAGACAGTGTTAAACTTTGCATCATGTTGGATGACACCATCGTCTTTAACAATAACTTTTTTTCTGGGAACAGGAGGACAAAAAGGAAAACTGTTTTGAAAAATGAAACATAAGGTCAATGTTGATGAAAATATCTAGAATATTACATTTTTTATGCGAATATATATTTTTAATGTGGATTTTAACTGTTTTTCCACACTTTTCTTAAATGATTACTTTCATCAAAATCTGCTAATTTAGTATAATTTAACCTGTATTAAGCAGCTATCTGTCATAAAAGTCAACACTGTGTTACTCCAATAAGTGGCTTCATAAGACAGCTTTGAGTGTATTATGACTGTCTTTCTCTTTTTCACTTTCCAAAGCATACGCATTTTAGCAGCACGTAAATCATGTGTAATCTCAGATAAGTACATGGGTATGTTAAACTTATCTTTTAGAACCAATAAATTACAACAGATTTACCTCCAGTTTGACAGCTTCTGAAAGTTTCATATTCAACAGCCCTTGACCACTGGAATCTGAACAAAATATGTAAAAATAATGTTATATCATCATTTTAATTTGATACAATATCAAGTACAAAAGATATTTTTTAAAATAAAAATACAGATGCTCCCAAACTTTTGTCTTTCAATACCAGGTGAAAAGAAAATATTTTCTGATGGATAGGATGTCGTTATGTGCAATATGTTTATAAAATATTGTTGAAGCAACAGTTCACAATTTTAAGGTGAAAACTTAAGTTCCACAAGGATTCCATTTGCACATTCAGGGCTACCTCTGCCACTCGCCAACTTCACCAAAGGCAAAATTTAAAAATATTAGGCTAATTTTAATGTAATCTGGCAAAATAATTTCTTTTAATAATAGCCATTTAAGTGCAGAAAAAGATGACTTTTCAATTTTTATCATTTTTATAGATAATTTGGCAAATGTTACTGTTATGCCAGAGCTAGCCCTGACATTTATTATAGTCTCTTAACAAGACCTACCACATACTAAAAATAAAAAATTAACAGCAGACTTGGCAATAAACATTCAACTTTGAGCAATGTATAGTGATTAAAAAAGAACATCATTAAAAAGGAATATAAAATTGTGTAAAAACATTAAAATTTATCTTTAAAAATAATAACTAAAAATATAATGACCTAAATAACATTAATACTAATTTTTTTTAAATATAGACATCTGAATAGAAAAAATAGAACTGAATAAATTTTGCATACTGTGAAGTTTCTTCTCATCGAAAACAGTGGGTTCAAGGAGACACAGAAGCTGATAGAGATCCTCATCATCCAGTAAACCCATCACCATCAGCTGGTCAATGACTTTCAGCAAGGGTCTGTGAAAAATAAACGTTACTAAGTGAAAATGCTAGCTGGCCCACATAGTGCAGTTAAGCTATCAAACTCATGGTTATAGGTAATGGGATCAAATATCTGTAGAGGCATGGGATTTTTAATCTCTGTATCAGCTCCAATCATGGGCATAAATCCGGGGTGGGACACCTCCACCCACTTTTTGGACAGCTATATAATTATCCCCCCCACTTTTTGCTTAGAGAAACTGAAAATTTCGGTGAACTTAAAATTAAAGACAGACAGTAGAGATAGAGGCGTTTGAACCTTAATTGGATATAAGGATGAAAAAAAGAACAACGAAATAATCAGTTATTATGCTCATGGACTGATTAAAATTAGAGAAAATTACTAAAGAGCTGGTTAAATTTTCAATTCCTTTTCATACATGCACTTTTCAATAAGCAGGACAGTATTATATCACAGCTTTTGGTACTGCATTGTGAATGGGATCAATCAGATTATGTATCAGAGTCATAGAAACATGTGCATGGCTGTATACAGTGGGATATCTAACATAGGCTGCTCAATTTCCTACAGCAAGTTAAACCAAATATAAAAATACCTATGCAAGCATATTTACATTCCCGTCACTAGAATGAGCAGCTCCATTTTTCACGGCAAAGCATTCATATATTTAAAGTTAAAGAAAATATAAAAAAGCCTCCAATGGGATCCTTAACATAGATTGTATAATTTTTTCACAGCAGCTGATATATTTCCAGCTAGATCAAATATAAAAACACTCACACAAACAGATTTGCATTGCTGCTTCCAATGGGATCCTTAACATGGACTTTTTAATTTTTTAACAGCAGAGTGTTCACATATTTCCAGCTAGATCAAATATAAAAACACTCACACAAACAGATTAGCATTGCTGCCTCCAATCGGATCCCTAATATGGGCAGCACCCTTTTCCACAGCGGATGTTAGAGCCTGCATCACAAAAGATTTCAGTTTGTTTACAGGAAAGTGTGGTGCTGTGCAGAATTTTCCATCCTTGCCAACTCTAAAATAGGAACATTATATATTATGTTTTAAGAGGCCACCTTTTCTTACTCCCTTGGGTGGCTGCTTAAGACAGGTTTACTGTATATATATAAAGAAAATTATCTCACAAGGTACAAGACTTCAAAAACAACAGTGATTAAATGATATAGTTACGGTCAGGCAAACAAGTATTTTTGACATACAAGTCATGTATATTAGATATAACAAAGGAAACATTCAGATGGGCTAATCCATCAAAGGGTTCTGATATAATAATGAAATGGCATATTGTTATTGCCCACAAACAAATCATATTAAAATTAGTGGCATATTTTGATAATTAGTCAAAAGATAAAAAAAGAAAAAAGATGGAAGGTCGAAACTGACATTCATGAAGATCAGAAAGAAAAGTCTTTTGTTTATTATTTTTTTGATTCGAAGGGGATATTAATTATGGTTAGATATAATCACCTGCTTTCAATCTCTTTGTCTGTGATGGCTAGCTGAGGCCTGATTGACACACTGTCCTCCATGTTGGGAATCTGGTGCTTGATTTTGTATGTGTCCGATCTTGGACTTCTTTTCCGGTACAGACTTAGGTTTTTGGTGTTTGGTGTCAGCGGAATGATGTACTCATATTGTGTCAAGGTTCTATAAAAAAATTTTTTTTAGAAATTAATAATTTCATTATAAATAATATGCAAGATTCTGATACATTTGTGTTCCATTTTGTAATAATAAGATGTTTTGTTTTTAAAAACAATGAATATTCTTGGTGTTTGGCCAGTATATTATTGACATCAGAAATTGGGTATAAAATAAAATACTGGTATGTATCCTTTAAAAATTAGAGAACTTTATATTTGGTTCATGCTTGAAAAATCCATTTTGGGTTAACAAAAAAAAAGAAAGATATGAAATTAAATTTTCCTGTTACGATAAATTACTCAAGTATATATAATTAAATTTTACAAGTATGATAAATTACTCAAGTATATATAATCACATTTTCCTGGTATGAAAAATTACTCAAATATATATAATAACATTTTCCTGATATGATAGTATTTCTAATATATGAAAACAGTTGTGGGAACAAAAACAGAAGAAAATAAGAAGAAAAAAATCAAATTTGCCTCAGATGATAATTTATAAATATCCAATGACATTAAGAATATATATTTAAAAAATGAGTAGATTAAAAAAAGTTTTGTTTTTAAAATGAAAGAAATTATATTTGATGACAAATTAAAACTGTTAAACAAACCTAGCCCTACTATGAGAAGCAAGATGCATGGCAATCAACAAGTCATGGAAGGCATGTCGGAGAGGTCCAGACAAATCTAGAAAAATAAAAACAATTTCAACTCTACTGTGTGTAAACAAACTACAACATGTGCAATGTATGGAAAGGGCAGGAAGCTTAATACCCAGTAAGAAAACTGGTTATAAAACATTTACAAAAGACCTTTTTGGATTCGTAGTGTATTCATTCTGGGTTGGATCCAGTTCTAGGATTAAGAATCTCATGTTTTGATGACCAAGCCACCAAGAATGATGGGAAAAACTGTTTTCTCATTCTGTTATTTATCTGTTTTCTATGCAAATATTTTTCTAAAATTTAACTCCAGTGAAACTACAGTTGATGTTGAAGGGACAAACACTAGTAAAACAATCAAGATATTGGTGGTTTGAGATAAAACAATGTCAATGCTGATTCAATATTTTATCAAACTTATTTAACATATGTATTTTTGCAATGCAAAACTGAATATATTTGAGTAAATATATGTAGCTCGGGTACTCAAAATAACAGAGGTTGAGATAATGAAGTTTAACTGTAATAAACTGACTGTTACTTACATTCACTCTGTATGCAGTACATCAGCTGCTTTTCATCCACATGCTCTACCAGAGCGTTGGCTACTTTATGGTTACCATGAGAACACACAGCCATGTACAGCTCAAGAGTTTTGGCATGGAAGCTGAAATTTAGACAAGAATTATATAATATAAATGATGTGCTAATACTTTGTAAGTACACGACAGACTTAATTTCCTTTCATGAAATCCCTAACATCATTTCTAAAACATTCAAATCTGATACTTTACGATATAACTAATCAAGTAAAATTATAAACAGTTAATGTGTTTATGTACAAACAGGTTCAAAAACACTCCGTTAAAACAAACATGACACTTTTTGTGGGAAAAAACTTTTTTTAAATGTAGTTTTTTGGGGGTGAATAAAAACATTTTCAGACCCAGTTACAAAACAAAATGGCCAAAATCCAGAGTTTTTGAAGTATAAAGGGGTCTCTGCAGGAACACTTCAGGCCTTTGGCCACCTACTTTACAGTACTCCCTCCCCCCCTCTCCCCAACTTTCAAATACCCTGAAGAGTCAGATATTATATCCAAGATTAGAAGAAAGGTTGGTTCATTACAGATCTGTCTTATCACTTTAGGTATTACATAAAAAAATACTTTTAAACCAGCATCTATGTAATTCAGCAGAAACATTTATTTTTGTTTCTTTCTTTTTGTTTAATTTAGAAATATTTAAACCACATCAGTAAATAACAATATAAATTTCTTACTAATTTGGCATTATTCAGTATATTATGTCAGGTTTACATGGATTCACTTTAAACTGTAAACAAATTGAAGGTAATATAGTATCTAACATACTCAAGTAATTTCTCATTTTCTGTGAGTTCCAGGATATCCAAGCATTGGTCATCTTCTGGGATATGCACGGCCATCATAGGAACTGTAAACAGTTAAATATTCAGTTAGCAGCCAGATATTGTTTTGTATTACCCCACTGGGCATTTATAACCTAATATATATTTGTTGTTATTTTCCCACTGAGAAAATATCAGCATTGGTTTAATAGGGAATTTCATTGGGTTGCTTTTGCTATTATGACCAATAAGCCTGGCTGTACTAAAAATGACAAAATAATTTTGTTAAAGTGCAAATGACATCACTAAACCTAGAAAATGTACAACATAACATCATTCACTTGGCTATAGATGCAACGTCATTCACTGGACTATAGATGCACCACTGAAAAGGAAACTTGACAGCCACAGTTAAAGTGCATTCTCTATTAGCTGTTTTGTTCTGTCCCATAAATTTTTATTTTTTTTATTTATAAACACTATTTTTAGTGTAAACCAGATTATTACTATTATTCCAGTGTAATACAGTTATAAATACAACTCTGTGTGTTTTAAATTGTACATGATGACCAGAAGCAAGTTATGTAAGATTAAAATGTTATTGTAATATAAACAGTATTACACTGAAACTTATTTTGTGAGCTCTACACAATGAAGAAACTGATATAAAGTGGTTATTATACAGAATCTCCTTTATAGTATGTACAGCCTTATAGTCAAATATACAATTTCTGTAAGAACAATTTTTAATTTCAATCCAACTTAACTGAAAAAGAATGATGGCGAAAGGATTCATCTCTCTCCTAAAATATCAATTAAATAATTTAAAAAAATACTTAAAAATGTATGCCAGTGAATTATAGATATTACCTGAAAATTCACAGAGCATACTCCAGCCCCTGATATCTGACAGTTTTAGTGTGTTCACATCCAGGGTTACATTGGGAACTCGAGCCCAGGAACTATCACCTAGGACCTGAACGTCAAGACGTGGAGGACACATTGGAATAATAGACTTTGGTCCTCGGAAAACAGCAGCAGACAGCGGAAGTGAAGTCTAAAAGAAAGAAATAATAATTTATTAACATTGTAACATGATCTTTAACTCACTATGCATACAGTACCAATACATACACAGTAGCGGACACACAGGGGGGTTATGGGGATTAAAACCCCACTTTGTTTTTCTAAGAAAACTATTTTCACTACATGTATAAAAAGAGGAACCAGATACTTATATATTTAGGGTCCCCGTGGTTCCCCACATAATTTAAATAGTTAGTTTTGCTTGTATACTCACTGGAAAATGCCTTAAAAATGGGAAACCAAAAGAATCTGCCAAATGACCCTTCTCCTTTCTTTAAAACCTGTGTCCCTAGCTGTTACATCTATAAGGGACTGTAACACAGACACATATGGGATGACACTTTACTGAGGGAGTTCATTGAATTTGCTCTGAAAATGTGCTTGATTTTTGCATAACCATTATAAATGATGTAAAACAAAATAACACAAATGTAAGAGCATTAATTTAATAAAATAGTAAGTAATTAACTAAGCTTAAGCAATTTTAAAAATCGCTCAAATAAAATGGGATGAGAAAGACCTGGAAGGTGGTGTATGCCATACAAGGTCAAATTTGATTCTGTGACCGTTTAGAACACAATATTATCAAATTATTTGTTAGACTAACTTACCTTGGTACTTCCAAGTTCAAACTGAAACATCTCTTTGATGGTTGGTTCACAGACAACAGCAGGGAACAGTTTTGTTCCAGGTTCAACCTGAAAATTTATTATATTTACATTAATATTAAGTTATTAGTTGTGTAAATAGAGAATAAAGAATTAAACAGTATTTCCATTATGTGTAGCAAAGTTTAGGACAGGAAATCAAATTAAAATCCATAGACAAGTAAGTGAAAATTATTATCATTATATTATGGTAACTTTCTAATAGGAGTGGTGATGGAGGTGAATGCATTCTAAACTTAAAAGAATGATGAAAATATTTATGAAGAATTAAGAAATTGTGAAAACAGCCAAAACTCTAATTTTCAGCCTCCTTGCCTTTATCATTAGGTCATTTGTGACATTTTTTAAAATATAAAGGCCAGAAGGCCAAAAATTTGAGTTTTGAGTAATTTTATATTTTTTAAAAACTTTCTGGTGTCTGTTCCCTTTGGTGGACTTTATGTATGTATATATATTTATTAGATGTTTGTGAATTTCTTTATACAGACCATCAACATATGAAATAGTTATATGTGACACACCTTACAATATTATCTGTTCCACTTCTATACAAATGACACATATGACTATTGAATGTAGGCAAACTTTTCTATACTTAATGCACAAACCTGGTACTTATTAGCCACTTCCTTTCCATTGACAGAGAAGCTAAGAACGCCAGTGCCAGCATCAATGAAACAGCCGATGGCGAGGCCAGGTGAAGCCCTTTTCTGACCAACTTCCTGGTTTGTGTCGGCATACCTCTGTTGAAGATCCCCGGCAGATATCATGTAGCAGTTCTTCCTGCTCACACTGTTTACACAGAGACAAAGGTAAGGAATGTTAATTTTACATCATGGCAGCAATCATGTTCAATCAACATTTATTAGGTAACAAAAATGTATTTTAAACACACATATACAATATACAGAATCAAGGTTTCTGATGCATATTACTCACTTAGATGACTAGACAAAGACTCAACTGACTAATAAATGACTAAAAGAAATCACACTAATGATATTTAGATGCTTTAGAAAATGCTGGATGGAATAGAAAATAGCCTAATGGGTCTACCAAGAGGAGATGAACAAACAACCCACTACAATTGAGCTGAATGTCAAGAGAATACATAATAAAACAAGCAATTACATTTTGCAAACAGATACAGAAAATATAGTTAATATTATATTATAAATTGCTTTCAAAGCAATTTCCATTCATTAAATGATAACAGGTTTCTAAAGACCACATTTTGAAGTTTATACCTTGTTAAGTGGCATAATTTTAAAATATTCAGACTATTGGTTGACCCTAAGAATATTAAGCTACATGTATATTAAAACAAAATAAATATGTTATTTTTATTTAGTTATTAAGTATATTGAAATATAAAACAGACTGATGGACAGAGAGACAAAGTTAAAACAAAGTTCATGTTTCATTAAAAAGTAGAAAATATAATTTTCAAAATGCGAACATAACCCACCTAGCTTTGAGTTTGTAATCCATGTCAAGAGTGGAAAGAATAACATGTCTAATTTTCTTTGTATCAAAAGTAGATTCATGAAAATGGAAGCTTGGGGTCACCCAACCAACATAGACCTGTGCCGGGTCTTGTCCAGGAAAGATCCTCACAGCAAAGTGGTACTCATATATCTGTTCAGCTAAAGCATTCAACTCATTGAGCTCATCTGACTGTTCATTGTCTGACCCTTCACTGAAATCCCTATTCAGATGTCTTCCACCTAGAGGATCCTGGAACTCCAAAGGAAAGAAATCCTGTTCTATGTCAGCAATTCCACTTTGAGAACAACTATCCATTTCCGATTCCTGCAAGCGAACTGCTGGCAATGTTTGTGCTTTTTTGGAAAACAACTTCTCCTGAGCTTTCTTTCTTTTTGGACTGATTTTTCTGTCCAGACTTGAGTACTCTGTAGATCGTGTTCTTGTTGATAGCGTATTGTTCGGTGATGGATCACGTGATTTTGATTTTCGGAATATTGAAGAGAATGGAGACTTTCCCCTCTTCTGATTCTGTTTGTCACTTATCATTTTTGTCGTGTCCATAATTTTGTCTGCAAGAAGGGAGAGTTTTGAAGATGCTCGTTTCCCCTTGTTAGGAGGAGCAAGGAATGAGTCATCAACTTCGTTGAGTTTTGACTCACTGGCAGCAGTTTTCATAGCAGTTGATGATCGATCACTAACCACACTAGAGTCATCCAGAGAATGACCTTTCCCAGATTTCATTGCATGTTTGTAGTTTTTCCTTCTGTCCATTGCATTGATCTGGTCATCAGTTAACCCATGGTGTAATGCTGAAACAAAAAGAACAAGAAAATTTAGATATATTTTAAAGAGTCTATATGAATAGAAATGAAATGTTTAATAATATCCTAATATATTGTTTATCTTGGTATTATGATAAATAAAACCTCAGTGTCAGATTTATGTATAAGCTAAACAAGCTAGGGGCCTCATAAAATGTATTATTAATTTTTTTCCTTTAAAACTTGTTCACCTTTTTGAGACCCTCTAGTGTAATATTTTAACAAGTGTCCTCCCAGCTTTATTTAGCTTAGGGCCTCACCCAGTCTAAATCTGGCAATGTAAAACTCCAATACATTAGTGTACTTTCTTATTAAAATATGTTGTTTGGAAGGTACCTTTTTATTATTATTACTTTTTTAAATATGCTTAGCATATTTAGTGATAGTTTTAATACCAATGACAAGAGTTTATTGTAGAGTAATTAAAGTTTCATAAGGATTCTGAAAACTAATACAGCCAGACTTACTTCATTCACAGATAAAACAGATAAATATTTGAAGATACCAAAGTACTCATATGAATAAAAGAAAAGAATCTTATAGGTGAATGCAGGAAAGGGTGTCAGGGATGAACAATTCCCTTTTTTAACATTCTATATTTTTCCTTTACTATACTATATTCACCACTGTGCACATACATACCCCCTTTATAGACAGAAATTGTAAGTCATACCCATTCTCTTGCAAATTCATGTATCTACCTTTGAATTTTACATTGTTTTTAGTTTATCAGATTCCTTGCCATGTGTTTATTTATTAAACCTTTAGTCTTGTCTCAATACTCAAACTAAAGTGTAAACTTTATCATTAAGCTATTTGTACGGTCCTGTCATGACTTTTAAACTCTACTAGTCTCAATCTGAGACTAAATTTTTGTGAAGCACAGGACCTGGATTTTCCTGAACATTGAGCCCTGATGAACTATATAGGAAAACATAAGATTTAAAAAAAAAAGACAATTACTTTTTCTAAGTGTGAGATCAGGTCCTCCATTCACCAGATTGTCTGTTGAATCTCCAGTATAGTCTTCTTCATCTGCAATCACAAATTTAGTTCAATATTAAAGAAAAATAAAGAATTTGACTGTAAATATACGGTGATACTGCAAAACTGTTTAATGAATCAAATATAGCATTAACAATCTGTGGAAGCAATCCACAATATAAAAAACTGCTATATAATGTATGTGGCAGCATTGTAATGCTATTCTAAAAATAAGAAAGTAAGCTATTTTCTTGAAACTTCTATTACAGTGTCAAAGCAAAACAATTTAGTGATGACAATTACGTGCTGTCATAAATATATGTCTGAATTTCAAAGGTTGTAAATAGTATAAACAATTAAATATACAGTAATTGTAAGACATAAGGACATTATTTACTGTAAAAATGTCCTATTATGATAACATGATGCAAGACACCATAAATCATTAGATGAAGATAGTTACTCCACAAAGCCTTCAGACATGGAACATGTTGAGAACTGATTGCAAAAAACAGTTATGTCTAAAATAGTACCTTTGAGAAAAATTAATATTAAAATTTAAAAGTGTCTTTGTAAAATCAGAAAACTTTTATAATTCAGTTTCTTTTTTTATATATAGGCTGCCCTCAGTATGCAAAATGATATATCCAAGACCTTTGCAAAATTGCCAAAATGGACATAACTCTTTTTTGCCGTCTTGATGTTGTCTTAATACACAGGTATGACAGAACGAATGTACAGATTTCAATTTTAAGTTATATCAAACAGTTAACAATGGTAAAGAATACAAGAATACTTACAAGAGTTACTGTAAACATTGATATTGTAATTAATCTACAGCAGATGGTATTTGTGAATTAGTTTTATTAAAACAACCTGAATTTGCATTAAACTATTGTCAAATAACTGAGTAAATTTTAAAACTGTTTTAACCATAAATTTGAAAATAGTGCAACACAGAAATCTCATTTGGAAATACATAAAAGTTATACCAAAAGGCCACATTGTTAATGTATGGACTATAAACAAGGCTGACATTAATGCAATGACATGCTTTAAAACAAATATTCTCCTGAGATAAAATTTAAAAAGACTCATTTAATTGATATGACCATCAAACAAGTTTTAACATAAAACAAAAATAACATGCTTGAAAATATAATTCACATGTAAAAAAAAATGTTGTATAGACAATAAAAATAAAATTGCCCATTTTTGGCTCCTTTTTACAGTTAGTACATGTGAACATTTACCTTAACATGCTGTAACTTGTAAACAGATGTTAATACTGAAACTGTTTACAAGTGAAATCATGCACATCCACCACTTACTGTCTTCGGGAATAGCATCTTCTATAATCTTATCTGGGAGGTGGTTTGGAAGAAGTCGTTCATCGTGAATCTTCTCGTGGAAACCTCTCTCGCAATTCTGATCTATCAGCATTCTCAAACTGTCTGTATGTATGCAAACATGCAAGTAACATGCAAACACATTTCTATTAGTTTTACTTCAAACTAGTTACTGTAAATCACAAATTGACTGCAGCATCAGATTAGGGGTTGTTGAGAATTATAATAGTTTTTCGATCAATACAATTTTAGCTAAGGCATTCAAATTTAAATTACTTATTAAAATCCGACACTAATCAACATTTTTTATGTCTACAAATTTGGGGGTATGAGAGGGGTATGAAAATGTATTCTACCTGTATAATTTGGAAAATGCAGATAATTATGAACAACCCCCTAATAACGTGGGTTATAAAACCACTGACACTAGATCAAACCCAATGCCAGCAATTAGGTTACTTTTTTCAGTGGTCGGTTGATTATTCTTATTGCCAAGCTTACATTCAATTAAGATTCAAGTATACTATCCTTGTCACACAACTCAGCTTTCTGTGATGTTTGACAGGACAGAGGTTAGTGTTAGTAGGAAAGATTGAATCCTGCTTCCATCACACTAATGTGTCTATTCTTACTAATAAGCAGCAAGGGATCTCTTATAATATTTATAAGGTATCTCAGACAGGATACAACAAACAATAGCCTTTGATAAATCAGTTGTGGACCATAGACCCTTTCTCTGTTAGTACTACAGTCTTTTATATGCATTTTCTCACCCAAAGAACAAAACATACCACAATTCAATTCAATTGTTAATAAATGTTTTTATTAGTATTTAAGCTAACTTTTAATATCAATTTATTGAAGATAATACTTAAATTTTGACTGATCGTTCTTAAACAATTTAATAAATACCAAAGAAAATTAAATTTTGAAGCCTCAGTTAAACTCAGGAAACATACCACAGGCTTTGGTAAACTATTCATAGACAACTACTAACTGGAACTAGAAATAGCACAGAGGTTCTACTGAAGGGGATCAATCCAGCCACTTACTACACTTCAGCTAAACATTCTAGCCTTGAGCTATGCACACTTCTAATGTATACTCATGCTTAGCAGTTTTAGCATTAATGTCTTGCTTGCTAATATTTTATGATTTACAGTAACTTTTAAAAAGTAATGTTATTGCCTAATAACATAGAGCGTTCAAGAAAGCAAAATCCCTGTCCCTATGCTTAGGGCTGTTTCAGAAATGATGACACTATTAGGTGGCGATAGTGGTGATTGTGTTACCATTGTATTAATATATAGTAAATTTATCAAATATATTACACGTCATTTAAAAATAGCTTTCCATTCCTCTTATGAGATCATTTCTGGAATATCCCTTATAAAATGACACACCTCAAACAAATTAGTTACCCTCCGCAGTGAGTATTTTTCAAGTTTTAATTCTAGCTTGGGCAATGCAGGATAAAAAGGACAGTAAGTTAGGAAATAATATGAAAAAATAATACATAATTTATTGCAAAGTATAATTCGAAATTTTGTTAATTCGAGGTCAGTTTGATAATTTTAAAGACGTTTCCAGATTGTCCTTAAAATTCAACAATATTTTACATTTAATATTATGTATTACATTATAACATAATATACCCTGTGAAATTAGTTTATTAAACTCAAGTAAATATAACTTTAATCCAGAATAGCTGATGGTGCTGTTGGAAATGTTTCATAAAATGAAGTCTGTATGTATCATAAGCTCAAGCCATGTGAGGATATGCCCAAATGAAAGACAGCAATAAGTATATGGTCTGGTTTTCTGGATAGTTGGTCATTACGGGGATAGAGCAGAAATATCACAACTCAAATCCTGGTTGTATCAATATTAATCTAAATATTGCATTCAAAACTGTCTAAGAGATGTTTTGTCAAAGTCATGATGACCTATGCTTATGAATTATTGTCATAAATGGTGATAATACCAGATATTAACAAAAGGTAATCTTCTCTTTCCCCACTGCCGTTACCAAGTTGTAATGAACACTGATGCAGCCAGTGAACAACTTTCAGAATATAATATCCAAAAATTGGCCCTGCTGTTGCAGTTATTAAGCTATATAAATCATGATTGGCAGGTACTGGAATCAAATCTCAGATTGGTATTGGTAAAATCATACCAACTCCAACTCACAGTGAGTGCTTCACAAGGCTCAATAGGTAGGTATAAGTCATTTGCACTGACCAGTGGTCAACAGCTGGTTTATCAAAGGCTGTCTTATGTGCTATCCTGTCTGTGGGAAAGTACATATAAAAGATGCCTTAGCCTATGTGATGGTAGCAGATTTCTTCTAAAGACCTTGAGTCATAAAAAAAATATGTCTGACTCTTAATAGCCACTGAATAAACAATGAGTTAGGGTATTATAATATTCAAAATGGCAGACGTTTCTTTTTGTAATGCTTCTGACAAATATATCAATAATAAACCACTATTTCTGACACTTAGAGGTTCATTATAACAATGTTTGTAGTATCTGACACAAATAAAACCATAGCATGTCTTCTTGCAAAATTAGACCAATTTTAACAGTGTATAGGATAAACAAAAAATGACTATGGATGTATGCTTAGGTGGACCTAGATTCCTTATTTTTCCTTTGTTGTATGTTACACCCTTCCTTTTCAAAATCTCTATACTAGCCCTGGTATGTATACTCCGGTCAGTGCAAAGCTGGTAATAGGCCCAGGCCAGATGGGAAATGTAGGTCCCTATTTCAGACTGCTGATTAAGTATTTTTGTAATCAGTTCTAAACACCAGAGGTTGTAGACCCATCAAAATCATAAGCTTATGCCAACTGGCCCATCTGACATCTCTTCACTCCCAAACTCCCCTGGTGTTCTAGGCTGTGTATGTTACCAACAATGGATGTCCTGTATTTTTTGAAAATGTTAAAATGAAAAGGAAACATGCAAGGTTAGAACCACACCTTTAGCAAGCCTGTTACCCTGACCATTGGAAGTGTCACTTGTGTTAGCATCACTCGTACATGCATCACTGTTATTCTCCTGACTGGAGAGTGTACTTGTCCCACCTGTCTGATTCTCTTCATCAATGTCCACATCATGGCGGCGCAAGCTCTCCAGGTTCAGACGTTTCTCCAGAACAGACTGGGTTATGCTTCGATCTCTAAATATGGAGAAATATTTTATATTACAAGAATTGTTATGAACTGAAATAATTTTGTTGTTTATATATTTTGCATCAAACTGAGTCATGCTTTGATCTCTAAATATTTTACATTACAAGAAATGTTAGAAACTGAAGTAATTTTATTTTATTTATATATTGTGCATCAAACTTAAAAAGTGGTTTCATACTTATGCAGACAGATAAGTGCATATGTACTGCACCCTCCAATAGAATAAATATTTTTTATTCCAAAAATAACATATTAATTCTATTTTTCAAAAAGGACAAATTAAATTTTGATTATTGAAGGTTTTCTTTTCAAATTGAAAATTTGCATTCATTAAGAAATCCAGCCTGTATGTGCCCTAGTTTAGTGTTCTTTTGACACTTATGATTCTGTGTTTTGGAATACTATTTTAGTCTAGTATGATTCAAACTTTAACAATTTATTGAACTAAGACTTGTATAATAATAAGAACCGACTATCTGTTATATGAGACCTTTTTACTTACTTCCTTGGCTGATGACTTCTTTAAAATATTATTATTAATTTTATCTACACTGAAATAAAAATTCACCTTGGCACAAATTCATCTCGACATTTGACTGGCAAGCTCAGTCTCATGTATTCAAGATAGGTCTTCTCCAATGTTCCAAATGTCTTTGATGATACTTTTAGGCTTGGTGTCATGTTTGACCTGAAATACATTTAGGGAGATTATAACAAACACCAAAAAAGCTGGTCTTCCCCATGGCACTAAAAAATGAAGTACATTTTAACATTGTCTGAAGTAATTACTGAATATTTTCTAAAATGGAGAAGTTAAGTTCATAGCACAAAGAGAAATGGCATGTATGTGGCTCCTGTCACAGTTGAAGACAAGGACTGGAATATAAAGCTGGACACACACACACATAATTTATTATAGCATGCCCATATCCATTTTGGTTTGGGCATGCTCCCCCCTGCCACCCTGCATCTTAAGAGAAGGGTGCATGGCTCGGTGGTGAAGCAAAGGTGGACAACAGCTGGTCAACAAATATGGGAGTAATGTCAGGACAAAAAAGGCAGACAAGATATCAAAGGCTAAGAAAAGGGGCCTCTCTCTTATCTGTAGCACATGATAGGTTTTAATGGATAGGTCTGAATACAAGTGGAATCTTAACGGCTCTTTAATTGTTTACCAAAATATTATGTATTGTACATTCCACCTAAATAAAGAAGGTAGGGTTAAATGAAGTATTATTTATAACTGTGACAAATAAATGATTAAGCTGTATTTAATTAAACATTAAAATAATAAAACAAAATGTCTCACCCTCCAGGAATCCTGGTGATTTCCAGTCTAGAGTGAGCGCTGGTAATTGGCTGAAACCAAGACTGGTCTTTGGAGTACCACAATGTCATTGGTCTTGTCATGTTGCTGAAAACATATCAAAAATCTTGATCATTTTCATTTCAGTCAGTTCTTTTTATAACAACCACGTTGGTCTTTGTCACTTGATTATATTATCAAGTATAAAGATATAAAGATATCTAAATGGTTATAAAATGCATATATATTACTTAATTTAGTGCCAATAACTGAATACTAGTATGTAGTCAAACCTGCTAAAGCAGTCAAATGTATTAATCAGCCATTTGTTACAAAGGATCCCTTATCATCTTGCATATCATCTGTCTTAAAAAGTCACTTTTTGTTAAATAATTAGGTATCTGGATAAGACAGGTTTCACTGTATTCTACTATATAGACACATGACTATGTTTTTTCAATCTTCTGAATTTTATAGAAAAATCTCATATAGGCATACAATACTTAGTAACTTAAAACAAGGAATCTTTAATTTTTATAATGTACAGTAAACCAGGATGATAAATTGTTAAAATACTTACACACAGAATGGCTCATAGCCTTCTTGCAGTCCACAGCAGGTAAAATACTTCAGTGTGTTTACATCCTATAAATCAAAAAATGTTGAAAGAGTGATTGAAAACATGATTTTTGTTATAAAAAGAGGATTATGTATAAGTTATATAACTTTCTTGGCCTTTTTTTCAAAATATAATTGAAAATCAAGTGTAAGTTTTTATTTTAGATTTTAAAAATCCTCAAACCTAGCTAAAATAGTTAGAATATTATTATATATTATACAAGAAAATAACAAGAAGAATAGTTAATTATAAATAAAATGCATCAATCAAAATAATGATGAACAAAATTCTATCCAATTACTGCATGACTGTAGCAACTTCTTGTAATTAGCAATAACTCTGACTGGATAACAGTTTTAATATCTTCCTAAAGGCCTCCACTGAGTTAATTGCATTAAAATTATTAAAGGCAAAACTATTTTTGGTAGTGGTAAAGATGATCTCACCTGCCCAAAGTTCAACTTTGCTAACTGATGGGGTCCTAAGGTGAAAGCTGGAACATAGCCTACAAACAAAAACAGCATGTAACAAAAGCACGCCCATGCAAAGCTGGTAACAGGCCCTGACCAGGTTGGAAATATAGGCCCCCATTTAAAACTGTTAAGTATTTTTGTAATCAGTGCTAAATACTTGCCCCTTCAAAATCATATGTCCATGCCAACTGGCATTTCTGACCCCACTCCCCACCCCACACTGTCTTGGCCTGAACAAAAGTGACCAGTTCTTAAATCACGAGGTTTAATACAATATTTCCTTTTTCAATATATCTTTATAGAAAATCAAGAAATAGTTTTGATTTTATTTATTATGGATTATTTAGATTATTGAAAATTAAGTTACAACATATCATTTCAATAGCTATTTACTTGAATATTCAATCTGATTTTCAAATGTTTTTGAATGGTTATTCTGTGGTTATAAAATAATATTAAAATTTAAAATGATTAGTAAGGGTCAGCATTGTAAATTTGATGAAACAGTAAAATTAATTAACCTGAATCCACATCCACTTCTCTGAATGCAATTTCCTGGCCCAAGTTATCCATCATCAGTTCTCCATTGAAAGAAAAGGCTGGAAATAGATTAATAAAATAATTAATTTAGCTAGTAAGTTTACTACATACTTACAATGAATAATTAAAATTAAAATTAAATTAACAATTTTTGGAATTAGCAATTGTTATATATTTACAACTATTATACAATAAACACATTTTAACATAATGATTATACCCATTGTGTGAATTATACCAGCAACTGGACTGTGTAAAATTGTGAATTTCTTTAATATTCTGTTAAGCCTCAGCTTTATGTAACATATTGTATTTTGATTAATATTTTGTAATTGTAATTATTTTCTTGTTTATTTATATGAAAAATCTTTTGCTGTAATTTTTTTTGGAGCACAAATGTATTCTTTGTGATTATAACAAAAAATTGAGAATTTTGTCTATGATCATACTATAACAGGTAATAAACAACAGCTAAACAAATTAAAGTTCAAATGTTGCACTTACAGACAGTTTTGTCATGCATGTCCAACATACAACCAATCACATCTCCTGGCTGCCAGATTTTGCCATATGACTCTGCATCAAGATACCATTTCCTGCCCTGTGAAGAAAAACATCAAATTAAAACATAATGATGAGGATTTGTTTTTAATATACTGAAATAGATTTTCTGTAGAGATAACACTAAGGATGAAACATAAAGATTTTTAAAATATCTACTGATTTCAGTTGATAAAAACTGTACTTTAAATACATTTTGTTATATAGTTCTGTGTATTAAAACCATAATGACAAAGAGGACTTTTTTAATATATTAAAAAGAATTTTCTGTTTTGGCTAGTAGTTAAATAATATAACATTAAGGAACATATAGAGATTTTTAAAATATTTTATGCATACTAATTTAGGCATAATGGTTTCAAAATGTATACTGTGTGAATAGGAAAATGCTTGAAATTGTGAATGACCTTTAACTATATATTTCAATATTTCTTCCCTTTTATCAAGGTGAGAATTATTTTGAAAAATTAGGTTAAGTTTTTGTTCCTTTTAAATAGACAAAAACAACATTGAAGTGATACAAGTTACTAACCAGCTGTCCATCAAATGCATAGGAATGACCATCCAATCCGAGCTCATTGCCAGCCTCTGCATCAGACTTGGCCCAACCCACTTTCATGAAGCCAGCTGTGACCGCTTCAAACTCATAATACCTGTAACATTAAATATCAATATCAAATAAAAATGTTTATTTTGAACTATAGAAAGCACTAACCAATACCAGTGGCAGATGTAGATTGGGCCTCAAGGGCCCCCACACCCCTTCCCACTCCCCCACCCCCTTAATTTTGTGATTTGAAAACAATTATTATTATAATATATTTTTTATTATTAGGTTTGTTTTTTTACTTTAATGTATCAAGAGTATTCTTTAGGCCCCTCCCCTAAATGGATTTTCTGGATCTGCCACTGAATACCATTGTATTTCATTGCGAGAATTTAGTGTTACCAAGGCTTCATTGTGCTTGTCATCAATGAGTCAACCTATAGGAAGATAATTTTACTAACTCATTCTATTACTGTTCAAAGCATGGTTAAACTACCCATGAGTTAGCTGGTTGTACTTATTTCCATGTTTAATATCTAATTATGATTCAAGCATGCTGTCATGGTAAATAACTCAGTTTCCTGTGCTATTTGTTCAGGACAGAGGTTAGCATTAAAAGCAGAGCTGATACCTGCTTCCACCACACTAATGAGGCTACTCTTACTGATAAATAGCAAGTGATTTTTTATATGCACTATCCCACATACAGGACAGCACATACCATGGCACTTGATAAACAAGCTAAGGACTAGTAGTAAGTGTAAGTGTTGTACACCTACCCACTGAGCCATACAGAGCTAATACTCTGGGTTGGAGCAAATACCGTAATTAAAAATACCATGCCTCAAATGAGATTATAAACCTCACACCTGAGATTTGATCCCAGTACCTACTAGCTGTGAGTCTGACAGTTTAACGACCATGCCAGCAGGGCGAGTAGGCTGTTAGATAAATGCACAATGACATACCATTTCCCTGATGAGACTGCATAGGTCAGCTCTGCTCTGTATGTTCTTGTTGTACTGGTTTTAGTTGACATTTCCGTGGTAACAGCTATCAATGAGAAAAAAACCTAAATCAGAATCAAGGTCTAAAAAATAGACTTTACAAAACAATATCCTTAACATAAATATTAATACTCATTTAACCACATACTTAATAACTGTAAAAAAAAATAATAATTGTAAAAAAAAATAATAATAACTGTTAAAAAATAAAATAAATAACTGTAAAAAAGAGAGTAAATTATGACCATTATTAAAAGAAAATTTCAATATGTAATAAGTTATAGACCTGATTGTTTTTAAGCACTCTTTTATATAAATTTTGAAATCTGTTCAAAGACTTATAATTTAACAATGTATATACTGAATGAAAGAAAAATAATTATTAACAACATTGGTTTTCTGAAGTATTGTTTTTATTACAATAACAGTTTTGTTATTCAGATTTGATTAAATTAGATATTATATAATTAATAATTATCAATGAAGCCTAAACTCTCATATTATCAATTAAAACATTAAACTTAATATGTTATATTTCAAGCCCCACTCTCACTTTATCAATTAAAAAATTAAAGATTAATATATCTTAAGATAACTTAAACTTGATCTTAACAGAAAGGGTGGACATAAAATTACTACATATTGTAAGATTTCTTAAAAGCAATAATTTAAAATATAGAAAATTAATAACATGGCTATTACATAAATTACATGTCACACAACAACAATATTACAATACAAACATCACAAATACTGGCAAAAATGCAAATGAACTGCTTTTTTTGTGTTTTTTATAGCATTTTATTTAGCACTATACAACATAATATATAGCTGCAAGAATATATCAAAGAAAATATTAAATGTTAGTCTTTTAGACACCTTTAAGCATACCTAGCAGTAAGATATAGTTGGGATTTTAAGATTTATTTAAGACATATATATATATATTTCAGTTATTTATATAAAAGAATTTTTTTAAATGACAATAATTGTGTTAATTATGAAATAATAATCTGCTTTTGCTGTGGTTTTTATTTTTTGTTTAATGATACTATGAGACCACAATGATTTATTAATCATCAAGAATTGGATGTCAGACTGATTATTGTTATATTTAATCATCAGAAAAAACCTGCTACATTTTTCCATTACTAACAAGGGACCTTTTATATGCATACCCTTTAATATATATACCATGCCCTTTAATATATATACCACGCCCTTTAATATATATACCACACCCTTTAATATATATACCATGCCCTTTTATATACCATGCACTTTAATATATATACCACGCCCTTTAATATATATACCACACCCTCTAATATATATACCATGCCCTTTTATATACCATGCCCTTTAATATATATACCACGCCCTTTAATATATATACCACGCCCTTTAATATATATACCATGACCTTTAATA
>JAULBS010051420.1:0-23411 GCA_032355785.1 Symmetromphalus regularis | reverse complement strand
ACCCTGTACTAGCTTGTCATGCAAAACATATTATACATGTTTCCATATATGCTGTTTACGAAGATCAAAAAATCTTTTCTATAACATTATTATTATTATTTAAACCCAAGCTGTTTGAATTATACTCACTACTACTGAATCAATATATATATATATATATATATATATATATTACATTATTTATATTTATTATATAATTTATTATTCTCCTGTAAACCCTGTCCTATCTTGTCATGTAAAACTTATTCATGTTTCCCCATATGTCGTTGCCTTACGGCCTGGGAGTAATAAAGTTCTGTTCTGTCTAAATGTATCATCTCAAATGAGAGTGAATAATTCCTAACAAAACATTAAAGACTTCAGTAGATCCTTATTTTCTTAGCATTAGTAAAGTTCTACAAAGCAGTAAAGAATAACCCATTATGCTCAATATCCAAGCACGATCGTTGTGGTTTTTTGTATTGCATTTTGAAGTCATAGTATATACAACATTTTTTTTTTTGTTATGTGAACGACCCATTTGTAAACTAAACGATGGAAATGCAATCAATGAATTTTATTTATGTTATTGCAGTTGTTACGTTTTTATGTAAAAGTGTTTGTAACATTAATTAGCGCATAATTCCGGAATGAGTGTCATATAATGAATACATACATTACAACAGTAATTACTGCACTTACAGAATCCTAACTATCGATTTAACCAAACATTTGGCATTTGCTTCAACAATGGCTTAATCTGGTCATAATCACTGGATGAACTACTTAATAGCTGGTAAACGACCAAAGACCTTTAAGTATTCAATTTGTTAAAAGCAATAAAGATTTTCCTGAATTATTCATCCTATCACCGACAATCCGAGTTCGCACGAAGTTCATGAGGATCTGACCAATCGGGCTAAGGTTAGTAGGTTTTGAAACAATCCCCAGTGATGACCGTGTCAGCCATTACAGGATGAACACAGCCTATATCTATACTTATTAATTTAGCATAATGGTATGGGCACCTGTTGTATGATTGCATAAAGGATTACATTCACAAGGGGACAAAAGCACTTTATATTCGCAATCGATAAACTCCACGCTTGGACAACAGTGTATGTGATTTTGAGTACGAACGATCCAATTGTGATGCACTTATCACCACAGCGATGATTCGAATACAGAATCAAATGTGTATAGCGCATCACATCAATACACGTACATTATCTTCTTTTTTTTTTAATGGCTTACCTCACCTTTCATAAAATTTTATGAACGTTATATAATGTTTTTTTGTTTTTTTATCTATCATACTCTAGATATATAGTTTAATTGAGGACACGTTGCGAAGTTTACTTTATGGTTTTTGCATGCACCAAATGTGCATAGCTCATCAGGGCCGTACCCTCCGGGAGAGGGGAGGGGTGGCAGGTTATTTTATTCCAGAAAATAGCATACATATCTCATGGTTTAATTTCTATATAATGTTCCATTCCATGTATTTTGCATCCCCCCTTCCCCGGATCCCCTAAACTTCTGCAATACTTCGCACCCTCGGACTAGTCAAAAATTTGTTTATAACTCCACTAGAATTTCGTTCAGGATACCGCTCTGCAAATCACATCAATACACGCACATTATTATTATTATTAAATTACTTACCTCTTCTTTTATCAAATTTTATAAACGTTACATAATGTTGTTGTTTTCATTCTCATACTCTAGATATACAGTTTAATGGTGGACACGTTGCCAAGTTTACTTTAAGGTATTCTCCCGGAAAGTTAGTAAAAATAGAGAAAAGCTTTTAACCTGTTCATGGCTAAGAAAACGTACTACTATTTTGATATTAGTTATTGCATGTTAGTCCGCGGTGATACAATTCAGCGTCATATACCTACTGTTCAGAAGAAAAGAAACGCGAGTGTGACAGAAAAAAACCTGTAGTCACGATAGGTTATTTTTCCATTAGGGTCAAGGTAAAGTGTTAACGTGCTAATCAGAGCAAATTTGTGCGAGGAACGCCTGCCGTGGCCACAAGTTTTAACCTAAACCAGTGCTTGTGTGCAAGAAAATTGAAGTTTTCGATTGATTTATTAATTTAACGTAAACATCGGCTATTGGGGGTCAGTTAGATGAAATATAGTATATAGTCAAAGCTGGCTGTTGCAACCACATAACTGATCTATTAAAAGTGAGCAGATGATTTTCATATCCAGGTTGAAATACACGAATTTGTATTATGAAGCGACATATCTATAGTAGCTTTTAAAGACAAACGACTCTTTTAACCTAGGCCAGCGCTTGTGTCAAATAAAAGAGAAGTTTTCTATTAGATGTAAAGATTTCTTTTGAGCATTTTCGAAAAAAAACCAGTTCAATGAAGAGACTGTGTAATCAGCTAGCTGGTGAAAGTGGCTGTACATCTTCAAACGCCATGTTTCGGGTAGACTGATGATGTATCCACGGATATCGTACAATAGATATTTAATCATTATCAGTTAACGATTAACGCCGATTTAAGTTGTCGGCGTTCAACGACAAGGTGTTTATGTAAATTAACCATAAACGCAGCATCGATTAGGTTCGCTAATTATTTTGGTATTAAAGGTAGCCAAACAGTTGATGATGTCGACAAACACGGCGGCATGTGATCAAATGGATTTGAGAGTGCTTGCTCTAACACAATGTTGATTTTGGCTTTATTCCGCTATTATGCCTGCTTTGTGGCAGCCTTCATTAACTCTCAGAGCAGAGAATTAGCCGATGACGTTTTCATGTTTCATATATAAATATTCACTCGAGGTCTAGCAGTAGCGGAGCCAGAGGGGCTACAGAGGTCCGGACCCCCTCCTTTACTAGTATTTTTGTTTTTAAGTTTTATATATAGTTTGCGAGTGGTAGGACGTGATTTTTTGTTTCCAATTCCACTGACCCATGACATTTGGACACCCCCCCCTTCTGAAATCCTGTATCTGCGCCTATCTAGCAGTGGCGGCGCAGATGGTACGGCGTTACAGCCATGACCGTACTACTTTTTGAAGAGATACGGTCTGGCCGTACCGTTCTTTCTATTATTTCCTATTTCTGCATAAGTAACAGTTCTTCGGAGGCTCAGCTTGGTTGCCTTTTGTAATCTTGAGACGCACCACTATTTTTTATTCTGTGCCGCCCTGTCTAGGACGTCAGGATGGGTTGGAGCGCCAAGCTGCAATAAATCATTAGACAAAGAAGATGGAGAACCGGACTCGATACATTATGACACGGAGATCAGCTAGCTGGGTGATTGACGACAGATCAGAGAACTTGTAGACATGTGCTAACAAGGTTATTTGCTTTATAGATTTACAACCAGTTCGTGGTACACAGAATGATTTAGTCATACGGATGTTAAGACACAGTGAATTTAAGACGGTGAATTTATTTGAATATATTTTATTTTATTTGTTTTAGTAGGAAGCTTATCATTTTGAAAAAAAGTGCAACCATTTTAAGATATAAAACTGGTAAAATCAGTCACGTCATATAACCGGCCCCGATAGTGCAGTGGTGAAGGAAACGGACTTGGCTGTTAGGTGCTGGGATCAAATATCATTTATTTATTTTAAATCTCACTATCGGCTCCAACAGTGGTCCACAACTGGTTTGTCAAATGTCGTGGTATTTGTTTTCCTGTCTGTGGGATAGTGCATATAACATATCCCTTGCTACTTATCGTTAAAAGTAGCCGCATTGGAGTAGCGGCAGCGGGTTTCCTCTCTTTAACTAACCCTAACCTCTGTCTTGGACAGACAGCTCAAGAAGCTGAGTTGTGTAACCAAGACAGCGTGCTTGAACCGTAACTGTATATAAGCACGAAAATAAATACCACCAATATAAATAATTATATATATTATTATATGTTATTATTACCATGTTAATGTGTGTGTGCGTGTGTGTGTGCGTGCGCGCGAGCGTGTGTATGTGTGTTTAGTGTCAAAGGTGGATTTAGCAACCACCTAACAGACCTATTAAACGTGGGTGTTGTTGTGAGCAAATGATTTTCATATCCAGGTTGAAATTCAGGAATTTGTATCATGAATGGACATATCTATAGTGACTTTTCCAGACAGGCGACTGTTTTATAATTCATTTTGGTACTGATACAATAAAACGTTGGTATTCGGCTATATGTAGCTTGGCTAAAATAAATGTTGAAACGCACATGTATTGTATTTGGTCTAATACGTATTATAAATTAACGCAGTTTGGGCTGTTTTCCTTTCCAAACAGTGGTCCACAACTGATTTATCAAATATCGTGGTATGTGCTGTCATGTCTGTGGGACAGTGCATGAAAAAAGATCCCTTGCTGTTTATCGGAAGGAGTAGCATATGTGGCGGCAGAGGGTTTCCTCTAAAGACATATGTCGGAATGACCACATGATTGACGTCCAATAGCCGATGATCAGATAAAAATCAATGTGCTCTAGAGGCGACGTTAAATAAAACAAACTTAACTTTATAATAAATTATGTGAACCTTGGTGGTCCAGTGGTAAAACGTCGGATTCTCAAGCAGAGGACAGCGGTTCAAAACCCGTTAGAGGCTGGCTCACACTTGACTACGTGTCAAAATAACCAAATGTTTGACATCAATTAGCTGATGATTAATAAATCGATGCGTTCATTGTGGTGTCGTTAAACAAGACCAATATATATATATATTATAAATTAATTATATTCAACTTCACCGTTTATATTGTTTTGAAATATTCCAAATGTGACAGTTTAATTAGCATTTCTAAAACTATTACCTAAATTATTCATCCATAGCTCTAAGCGTTTGGCTTAAAAACTATTTTCTCTTTTCAAAAACTCTGGAATATTCATAAACCGGGGAATCTGGCCAATTGATGTTTTTAAAAATGCCAACCACGCTGGAATCAGTTTGAACAATAGCAACTGCATGCATTGTCCGTGAGCTGTCTCTGAGGGTAATACAACTTCAATAAGAATATATAAATATGAAATACGTTTGATCGATTTTGAATTAGTGAAAGCTTAGCGTTAATTATTAGACAGCTATTGATCTGTCATACAAGATGAGCTATGTTTTACTGTTGTATTGTGCCAATTAAGTGAAACCATGCACTCCAGGGCACGTCTTCTTAGCAATTCACCGATTCTCATGCCACCGTACGTGTTATCTATTATTACTGTGTGAATGCAATTCACTGATTCTCACGCCACTCTACGTTATATCTATTATTACTGTGTGAATGCAATTCACTGATTCTCATGCCACCGTACGGTATATCTATTATTACTGTGTGAATGCAATTCACAGATTCTCATGCCACCGTACGGTATATCTATTATTACTGTGTGAATGCAATTCACCGATTCTCATGCCACCGTACGGTATATCTATTATTACTGTGTGAATGCAATTCACCGATTCTCATGCCACCGTACGTTATATCTATTATTACTGTGTGAATGCAATTCACCGATTCTCACGCTACTGTACGTTTTATCTATTATTACTGTGTGAATGCAATTCACAGATTTTCACGCCACCGTACGTTGTATCTATTATTACTGTGTGAATGCAATTCACAGATTCTCACGCCACCGTACGTTTTATCTATTATTACCGTGTGAATGCGCTTTCGTGCATTACTATCTAAAGTGCATCTCTACGCTAGGTAGTTCAATGAGGTGTAAACAAAGCCTGCACTATTAAAACAGTGATGTAACAGGTGCTGATTAACAGTCATACCTACATCATATATATAACACTCCATGTCAAGCTGGATGTATTTACCTTGTTGTATACTGTTAAAAAGTAAAGTTTTCTTGTTTAATGACGCCTCTAAATCACATGGATTTTTATCTTATCATCTGCTATTGGATGTCGAATATATTTCTTTAGAGGAAATCTACTACCGCCACTTAGGCTACTCTTTCCGATAAGTAACATGGGGTATTTCATATGCACCGTCCCACAGACAGGACAGCACATACCAAGGCCTTTGATGAACCGGTTGTGGACCACTGGTTCGGACTGAAAATAGCCCAAACTGCAAATGGTTCCACTCAGAAGGATAGATCCGACGGCCGTTTGAGCTACATTCCTCTCCTATATTACTATCTAAACTGTATCTCTACGCAAGGCAGTTCAAAGAGGTGTAAGTAAAGCCAGCACATATAATTCACTATTAAAACAGTGATGTAACAGGTGTGCATTAACAGACATACCCTGCATCATATATATAACAGTCCTTATCACGTTGGATCTGTCTACCTTGTTGTACATACTGTTATACTTTGGCTAACAAAAGGCTGTGGCTATGACTGAGGCATGTTCAGGAAGGCCAGCGCCCTCAATCGCTTGCTAGACCGTTTTTGTTTCAAAATTAATTTATTTATTGTTATCATTATCATCATCATCGTCATCTTCATCATCATTATTATCATTATAATAATAATTATTATTATCACTATCATTATTATCATCATCATCATTATTATCATTATTATTATCATTTTACGCCTATCATCATCATTATCATCATCATCATCATCATCATCATCATTATTATTATTATTATTTTACGCCTAATGTTAACGTTAAATCATTAATAATGTTTTGAGATAGAAGACAACAGTGACCAGTCAAATTGTTCGCGAGCTCCCGCCTTTCTGAACACGCCACTGATTTAACTTATAAAGAAAAACACGTACGCCTTTCACGAATACCAGGAAGCATCACTGTTTTGTATTCGTTACGAAACTTTGTCTTATATAATATATTATATCTTTCTGGTACATAAACAAGATACAAGTTTTGGCATAAAGATTTACATAAGGTCAAAGTCTAGAAATCATGTCCTATATATGACAGTGAGTTGCCACTGTAAATCAGATAACTCTCCACTAAAACATTTCCCTGTTCTCATAGTTCTGATGGTGACTATTAATTAAATATGTGAACTGCTTCGCTAAGTAGTTCGCTTGTTTGCTTCGTAAATACGTTAATTAACTCTACAGGATAATCAATGTTCCTGATGTGTCTGATAATCCAGTATTTTTATTTATTTCAGAATATAATTAATTTTAGAAAACAAATATTAGTATTGTTGGTGAAAACTATAAATTACATTCTTGTGGTGGATAGTTTTTTTTTAATAAATATATTATAAAAATCCTAATAAATTAATCAAATAGCTCAGTGAGGCCTGACCACCACATGCGGTTTTGTGTTAATTACAAGTCTGAAATTGTCCCAGTTACTGTTTGATGCAGAAAATGAACAGCTGGTCATTTTATTAACTTAATATTTTGACGATATACATTATGGTGTTTTGTGGTTGTTGGGCTGTTTTGTTATGTTTGGGTTTTGGTTATTTAGATTTTGGTTGTTGTTGTTATTTTTATTTATTTATTTTTTTAATTTTTTTTTACTGATTAATACAAAATATGTTGGGGTGGAACGAAATAAAAGATGGATATTTGAATAGATGGTAACCATTCTAATCTTCTGGATGATATTTTAGTCTCAGACTCGCTGGAAAGACATTTAGAAATGAGTTATTATATCAAATTAACATTATTTTCATGTCTATTTAAAGTTCATATTGTTATACTTACCATTTTAAATGTTATGAACTCTTTATGTCCAAAGTCGTTAGTTTTCGCTTTTTTCAGAAACGTATCTGAAGCATTGTTATCTGATTCAAACTGAAATTCTTTCTCGTTTGGCCTTCTGTTCCGATCTGTCCTCTTTTCACCAAACCCTGCCTTGATATCCTCGGGACTGACCTCTTGCCAAATCATGTGTGGCTCATCTGGCTTGTCGCCCTCCTCCTGTACACCAGTCTTCACCATCTCCACTGGCCGTCGTCTCCTGGTATCCGTTCTCTTGATGAGCACAATGACTGACACAATGATGATAACTGCAATCACGGTAACCCCGGCTACAATACCGGCAATCACCATGAAGTTGTGAGCACCGGTCAACAGTTGCGTATTGCCTGCAGCGGTACCATTAACTGGGTTTGATTCTTGGCCTACAGTTTTTGTTGAGGCAGATTCCACATGGAAATTAAGCTTAATCCGTGATGCGTGTTGTGGTTTACCGCCATCCTTTACAGATATAGTCAGTTGGTAATGGCGTGTGTCCTTAACGTTTACTTTCTTTTGAATATAGATGACACCAGTAACGTTGTCTATCCGAAACACATTGTCTACATTTCCTTCTGCAATAGAAAACGTCAATTTACCATTTTCACCCTCATCCTTGTCAGTTGCTATAATATGTGTTACGTTAGATCCAATGTTGTAGTTTGAAGGAATTCTGATGGTGTTGGTGGGGAAAACGGGAAACACAATGACAGGGGGGTTCTTGTTAACCTCCTCAATAATAATTGTAACATTACCATGTGAGCTAAGAGGTGGTCTGCCCTTATCAACTACAACAACATTTAAAATGTATTCAGTAGAATTTTGTCTAATAATCTGACGGTTTGTCTTAATGACTCCATTTGAAAATACAACAAAAGGGATATCAATGTCTGGATTGGCTAACATATATTCCAACTGAGCGTTTCGGCCATCATCTTCATCAGTAGCGAACAGTTGTCCGACACTTTTACCAGGAGGTGTCAGTTCAGGAACACTTATTATCTGATGATCTGTAACGAATTCGGGAACTCTGTCATTCCTATCAGCTATTGTAACAACGACTGTAGCTGTGCCAGTTTTGGGGTTGGTCCCATGGTCAACAGCTTTGACAATTAATTTCATTTCCGATATGGTTTCACGATCAAATACTGCGTTGGATTTGATTATGCCCGTAACAGAACTGATTGTAAACATAGACCCAGTTTCCATATTTAACCTATAAGTAATATCTCCATTTACTCCTAAATCCTTATCTTGAGCAGATACCTTCACAATGAATTTATTAACTGGCGCGTTTTCTGCCAAACGTGTGTAGTAAATGGGTCTAGAAAAGTGTGGAACGTTGTCATTGATATCTGTGACTATGACGAGAAAATAGACTGACGTTTTCAGACTTGGACTACCAGAATCGTAACAAACCACTGTGACATTGTGTTGCTGAGTTATTTCCCGGTCAAGCTCCCTGCTTACTAATATAGCATATCCTTTTCCTTCCAGTTCATTTAATGAGAAATGGGTGCTATATATTGTGCAGGAAACAATACCATTGAGTCCGGAATCATTATCCTCCACTCTGACATGTCCAACAAAAGTACCAATAGGAGAACCTTCTGAGAGTAAAATTGTATCACTGTATACCGTTTCCTTGAGAACCAGATTCACCTTCGGCGGGGTGTTACCAACATCTAGAACATGAATGAACACTTTCGCTTGGGATGTTAATGATGGTATGCCTCTATCAACAGCTTCAACAACAGTTTCAAATATCTGACCAGATTCGTACTGTAAAGGCGACATAACACGAAGTTCCCCGGTATATTCGTCCAAGGAAAACAATTCATCTAACTTTGATGGTCGTACAGAACTGTACCGATAAAATATTTGAGCATTTCTTCCCATATCTACGTCTGAAGCAGAGATTTTTCCGACAACAGAATTCAATGGTCGTGTTTCCTCTGCATTAAATTTGTATTCTGTTTGTGAGAACACAGGTGGATTATCATTATAATCCTTAATCTTGATGTGAACTGTCAATGTCCCAGTCTTGCGGGGTGACCCACCGTCACTAGCTTCAATCTTAAACGTGTACTTATCCTGTCTTTCTCTATCCATTGGCTTCAAAATAACAATTTTTAAATCGGAACTACCATCTAATTTGTTTTCTACTTCTGTATCAAACGTGTCAGTGTGTGACATTATTTTGTATGATTTTACTCCATTACCTTCCCCACTGTCCAGATCATGAGCACTGTGAACAGAAAGTTTCCTATCTAAGTTATCAGATTCCATGATGTACTTAGTGACTTCGCTAGGTTGAAATATCGGCCGATTGTCATTGATGTCATCTATAATCACTTTCACAGACATAATTTTCAGAAATGACGTGATGTTGGACTGTACCATGACGTCAAACTGTTTCTCACAAAAGGACGACATGTCACAAATACGTTCCCTGTCAATTTTAGAAGACGTAAATATAGCTCCATTACGTCTGTTGATGCTGAACATTGATGCCGTTTCCAGTGTGTTGGGATTGAGAAACGTGTACATAAGACTTCTGAACACATCTCTGGAAACAGTCTTGAAAATTCCACTAGAATTGGAAACACTTCCCACAAATGTTCCTGCCGGCTGTTCTTCAACTAGATGAAACACTAGATCGTTTTGTTTTGATGATGCGATATGGTAGGAGCCACAATTAAAGATCAGTATCAGCAGGAAGCGATGAGTATTCAACAGCATAGCGTGAAACATAGTCTTCTTTCCGTAAGGTAAATGGATGAACATCATGTAGTTAATGGCATCTGAAAAATAGCAAAACGTCGGGTAAATAAAATCCAATACTAAATCCAGTAGCAGACCCAAAGAGGGTTCAGGGGATCCGGAACCCACCTTTTCAAGATTTTAATTTTTTTTAAATATTTATATATTTTTATTGGAAGGAAGGACGTGAAAATTAACAATTTTTCCCGTCCTATTCTCCCATCACATTAGGACTCCCTTTCAGAAATCCTGCATCCGCACCTGAAATCACAACTTGGCTGAAATTTTCCCTGAAATAAATCTTGTGTGTTAATATTGCTTAATCATAACTGTTATATCGTTCAAATTTCGCCATTCCTTTTAGTTTTTAAATTACCATAGTATCAAATAGAAACAAACTAACAAAAATGTGCAAATACATTTATAATTGTATTTAATTATAACAATAACTAATGGGATGACATCGAGATAATGACTACCTATGTTGATGTTCTTCAGTTCAATTACTAAAATGAATCTCTCTCGTAAAGCTCATTTTATTAACAACTGACAGATACGTTACAAATTAAAAACACTGTATGAGAAAACATGCTATAATATGTCTGAACTGCATTAGATTTGCAGTTATAATGGGGATATCCTGTTCTCGAGATAATTGTTTTTGCTTCTTAAGTTTCTGAAACTATTGTTATATAATTAACTACATTCTACAAAACAATAGTATATAAATATACTAGTATGCATATATTTACAACTGTTTATATGTATGTATGTGTGTGCGTGCTTGCTTGCGTACGTTCATGTATGATGAGTGTGGGGTGGGGGGGGGAGGGGTGGATGGATGAATATATGGATTGATGGATGGATGGATGGATGGATGGAAGAATATATAAATATACACTCAACACGCTATATTGTTGCATGTGAAATGAACTAAAAATAATGTGAGTGCATGTTTAATAGTGATATTGACGACTGGATGATTATCATAACGCCTGCACTATACAAATATCACAACTGTTGTATTCCGCGGGATAATACAGACAGATATGAAGAAAGATATATTTGATTCATGATGTATTTCTTGCGTGACTATTCATTAGAACATTCTACCGACCTCTCGTACTGACTTAAGAATCATGTTCTAACCAATAATGTCGTCAATCCTATTTATATAAAAAGTAACAAATGGCAAGTATTGTGGTGTTGTTAAATAAAACAAATATTTTAACGACTATTGGGTGTTTAACATATGGTATTTGTTGCTGTCTTCAAAAGCAACACACAACCGTCATATACTGTAGTCTTTATTGAGCAGTATGGGTTATTTCTTAAGAATACATATTAATGTCAGTGTGAGAAAGGAAAGCCACTGCCGCAACACAACGCAAATAAAATCATGATTTAACTTGGATTACAGTTGTCTATATATTATTTCTTAGCCCCAGATGTCTTGTATGATACCACCCACCGGGCTAATAATATCTACTTTTAATACTGATTAAATAAAAACCCAGTAATTGTAATCTCTACAATCTGTAATGCGTTAGCATTGTTGTTGGTCCTGTTGGCCAGTTTGGTGTTTCGTCGTATGGTTATAACGAGGTATTCCCACGAGTGTTCAGCAAGCACCCCAACCATGAGAGATAGCGAACACAGTATCAAATTAATTCTATATCTGTGCTGCTGCGCATCTATAGGTCTGCTTCCCGTCAGACAATTCCACGCATTGGGGATATTGGCTTTCCTTCATATTACTCTCCCAGAGATGTTTTCATGATTTCCCTCGATGGTCCAATGATGACATCCGGAATGATCATACGGAGATTAAGAAGTGTCTTGAGTTATTAGTTGCTGATATTTACACCCCAGGAGATAATGGTATCGCTAATCACCATTGATCCAGACTTGGAACAGCTTCAGTAGCAGGACATGCGGCAGTGAAGCATGTCTTTAGTTGACAAAGAAGCCAACCCTACCACCACTCGTCCCATTCTTCTGTACGTCTGCATTCAGCTAATTAGCGTGCAATCGATTTTCTTAAATTTTAGCTTTCCCTCGCATCAACAAATTCAATTAAGCTTTCACGGTAGATGACCCTCTTTGATGGGATTCGAACAGGAGACCATCTGCATATAAAAGATACGGGTGCGCTTGATATCACAACTATCTTGGCATTGATTTTAAAATGCGGGCTATCATAATTTTCTTTATATCCTTTTAGACGGATACATCGATAAATACATTCAAAATGCTTATGTTTCAACATTAAGGTCATTTAGGATTTAGACAATAAATATTATTATATACCTTGTGTTTGAACAATCAAGAGTCATAAGTATATCGAGGTGTTTTTTTTTGTTTTTTTTAAACATTTTTTTTTATTATTTTTTTTTTTTTATATCGTCTAAGACTATTTGATTTCGTTAAAAGCTAAATAAAACAAACGACACAAAACGGTTACGGTTTGACATCCATTCCATAATGATTTCAACTCAAATTAAATCCAGTAATCAGTCCCGCATGGCTGTCAATTATATTTGCTTGTATCTAGTGATGATCCGAAGTTAGCAAATACTCACTAAATTAGATTATTTCAAACATAGAAAAACAATCATTTGCCTCGATATCTGTTCACTTTAAACATTACATGCAATAGATAATTATAAAAAAAATAATCTATAAATATATACCTACATTATTAAAATACGGCATATGTAGAGCAGGCCCGTAGGAACGACTTTGGGAGTGGGGGCTGTGGGGTAGGGTACTGACGGGTCGGATACACACTCTATATCAGATTTTGGTTACAATGACAAACATTAATGTGCGAAAATAACGGCTCACAAGTGGGAGCACGAGGCTCAAACTCCACCCACCTCACCCTTCCAGGTTCCTATGCCATGCAGAGTACACTGATATACCGTAACAGAAGAATAAAATGCTAAACATATAAAATATGTACATATAAATTATTCAGAGCACATATGTTCCAATATAGACATCAACATTGATTAAATAGAGAAAACACACAAGAAGAGGAATTCGCAGGCAATGTGGTGATAAATAACAGCAATACACCAAGATACTCGCATGTATAGCAATAACACATATACCAGATCATACAAACCATATCGGTGCTTCAGAACCAAAACGATTTAACTTAGGGTGATAATGGAGATAAGGACCAAAAACCAAGCGAGGATGCAAGGTTTCTGAGAGGAGGGTGTCCAAATGTGATGTCTGAATAGGACTGGGGGGGGGGGGGGGGGAAAAATTAATTTTCACGTCCTTCCACTCGGAAAATAAATGTAAATACTTTTTTTTTAATCCTAGACCTCCATCTGGATCCGTTACTGAAAACTGTTTCTCACCTAGACACAAGATTTATGTGGAATATTTTTCGATTTGAAGATAAATGTGGGATAGCTTAAGAATCCTACATACACCCTTTGTGTACTAGGTGTAACTCACTTAATGGCACTCAGTGACACCAGTAAGTGCCAAACCGAGACTTACATCGTTTTGGTTCTGAAGATGCGATATCATCCTTTATTCTAACAGGTCTAGAGTGATGTCATAAAGTATTTATTAATATGGGTATGTATTTATTTATTTTTATTTACTTTTTTTTTCTTTTTTTTTTCAGATTTGTGTAGTACTTTTGGCATAATTACGGGTAGGGGTCCATATTAGCCTGATTAAATTATTACACCCTAGATACACAATAGACAATACACCAGAACACATGGCGATACGAATATGCATACGCCGTTGAATTTGAAGAACAAAATAAACATTAAAACAGAGTATATATAAATAACAGAATACAATAAGATATGCCTAACTTTTATAATATGATACATATAATTCATATAATACATAAACAACTATTTAAAATAATAATAATAATAATAATGCATGTAATACTAATAATAATAATAGCAATAATAATAATGATAATAACTAATAATAATAATAACAACAACAATAATAATAATAATAATAACAATAATAATCATGATAATAATAATAATAATAATAATAATGCATGTAATAATAATAATAGCAATAATAATAATGATAATAACTAATAATAATAATAACAACGATAATAATAATAATAATAATCATGATAATAATAATAATATATCCTAGTATTCAAATTCGTAAAACACGGTGTATAAGGCTAACATGTTAAAACAGAAGATGTGCATGTTCAAAAGACATAGTATGCATGTACCTATGCAGGTAAAACATTGATATTTAAAACGGCATACCAGAATACAAAATTTTGTTTTGGTTTGTTTTATTTAACACCACTAGAGCACATTGATTTATTATTCATCAGCTACTGGATGTCAAAGATTTGTTATTTTGACACAAGTGTGCCCCAGCCTCCAACTGGTTTTGAACCACGGTCATCAGATCGAGAGTCCGACGTTCTACTGCTGGACCACCGAGGCTGACACCAGGGCCCAGTTGTTCATAGCAAGGTTAAGCTAACCATGGGTTAGTTGAATATTTCAAAACCAAATTATAAATCACTGCAAATAGTAATTGAAGAGATATGTTGAAACCTAGTTTATTATAGCCTAAGGTACACATAAAAATAATCAAAGCAGAAGAATATTTGAACTTTCTATGAAGATATTTTAAAGAGAAATATTCATCTACCCCGTGGTTAGCTTAACATTGCTTTGAACAACTGGGCCCATGTGTTCTAATTTAGTAATCTGGTCAAATTTAGTAATTTAGTCATTTTTTTAAATGTCTAAGGGTCACGGGTAGTTTGCAAAATGCCTGAATATTTAAGTAATTTTGGCGAAATTACTGATATAACACATTGCCTGTACTAATGATTGTAATTTAGAAATAAAAGAAAAACATTTTTTTTTAAATCGCTAGCCTACACATGTCCCTCTCGAATCAATGGACAGATGGCAGGTATAACACTGTATATAACAGGTATATCCGTTGTTTTTACTCAATTTAGTATCTTTTTATAATGAGTTACATTTGTCGGCGGTTCAGACAGATGCAATTTTATTTTATTAAAAAGCATTTTGCTCGTATTATAGGGCCCAAAATATCACAGCTCTCATGATAGTAGTCTATTCTAACTGTGAAACTAACAATTACACAGGTATATTATAAACCCACGAATGTACTTTCCTTCTCAGACTAATCGTTGATTTTCAAATCATAGCCGTGTGTGTATGTGTGTGTGTGTGTGTGCGTGTGTGCGTGTGTGCTTGTGTGCGTGCGTGCGTGCGTGCGTGCGTGCGTGCGTGCGTGTGAGTGTGTGTGTGTGTGTGTGTGTGTGTATGTATGTATGTAATGTAAAATTAGAACACGTGTACATGTTTTATTTGCATGTATGAGCTATATTGGTCAGGGGTCCAAACGGACTCGGAGTGACCCCTGACGTTGTGAGGATGGTGGGCGACTACAATGACGTGATCACTGCTACAGATTTAAAACCAAAATAGTATGAAATACAATTGTAGAGTTGTAAAATGTGTCTTCACTCAAAATACACAAATAAATCATTTTAAACTGTGATTTTAATATGATTTTTTAAATGATTAAATGAAGTACGTTTTTAAAAATCTTGCTTGATGAGTTGTTTGGGTACACAAACAATAAAGCTATTTAATTACAAATTTATTCTAAATAAATCAATAAAACATTTGTTGTTGATAATTTTATAAACTGTAGAATCAAAAAGTCTGATTTAAAATGGTTAATTCATGAAAAAGTACATTATTTTACATTAGAATAACTTTATGAAACCACGACGCTTTAAAAAAAAAACATATAAGAGATGTATATTTTTGGCAGTGGTCTGTAAAGGAACTTGCGAAAATAGAGCACATGGCAATCACATGATTTGAGCTGCCAGACGACAATACAACATCTGACAATTAAATTGTTTTTATTTTATGAGTTATTTTAAAATTATGGACTTTTATACAAACATTTAAAACGGTATTACGAAATATACTAAATTCAGATGTGTACCAATTTGAAATGTGGTCTATTGACTTGTTTTGTGTTTATTTTGTCAAATCTTTTGTGTATGTGACAGCGGTATTTTCTACGCTAAAACGGGCGACTTCATAGATCTTCCACAAAGCATATGCTTACACCCAATCTATGCACTCACCGAAACAGGTTCGTCGCCGAAACAGGGCATCCAACAATAATTATAATTTTTATATAGAACCTTTAGAGGCCCTTTCTGAAAATATAAAAATAATAATTGTTAGAGTTAGTGTTAGAGTCAGTTTAGAGTTTCATTTAGGGTTATGTTTTAAACATTATTTAGAAATACCAGTACAATTTGTTGAATAGTTAGCCCCATCTTTGGATCAATGGAAATGCTGGAACGGTCAGAAGTCATATGAAACCCTGCCAAAGACTGGTATGTGCTATCATATTTTGAGAAAGTTCATATCAAATATCAAAAAGTGTAGCCTAAGTGGAATTAGTAGGTTTCATCTGTAAACCATATGTCAAATACCTTATTTTGTAACACCTGATAGCAGCTGATTAAATGCTTACAAGGGCATTGTAAAACACTTTGCAAAAAAAAAACTACATAAAAAATAATAATAAAATAAATCGACAGTTTCATTAATGTTATTTTTATTTCTATTTCTAGACAAAGAAAGTCTTATGGATTCTTATTCAACAAAACATTGTACGTTTTGGTCAGAGCAAGCGAGGTGGGCTGGAATACAGCATCCACATCGATGCTGTTCTCTGGCGTCTCCGATTTCCTAAGTACATCTACTGTGCTAAAACGCTGTACGGAGATGCTGCTGAGCTATTGATAGAGGAACTTCTTCACGAAGGTCAAGCTGTCATGGGAACGGTCATACAGAAGGTCACAGATAAGCTTAATGAAGCATTAGAAACTGCAGGTACAGTGATGGTTGATTGGTTGTTCTTACTTTTGTGTTTATATCCAATTAAGGTTCATGCATGCTGTCCTGGGCACACAGTTCAGCTTCCTGTGCAGTCTGTCCAGAGGTTATTGTTGGAGAGATGAAACCTGTATGCCACCACACTAATGCAGCTGCTCTTATTGATAATCAGCAAGGACTCTTTTATATGCACTATTCACAGCCCAGGATAGCACATATCATGTACTTTGATAAACTCATTGTGGACCACCGGTTACTGCAATGGCATTCATCTACACAATGAGTCTTGCAGAACACTAGGGTTTGGAGCTGATATTGAGAGTAAAAATCCCATCTTGACTGAGATTTGATCCTAGTAACTACCAGGCATGAAATCCAATAGCTTAACCAGAGGAATAGTGTTAGTCACTAGAAATGTTTGAAAACAGTGGCCTGTAGAAAGTGAAAAATAGTCCAAGCATTATTAACATTGTATTCTTCTGTCGATTCAGCCCCAGTTTTGTAGTGGTTAAGCTGTCTGAGTCACAGCTGGTAGTTACTGGGATCAAATCTCAGTCAAGGCATGGAATAATCAATTTTTATCTGGATGCCAGATCCAACCCAGAGTTAGTGCTGCACAAGGATCAGTGAGTAGATTTATACCACTTGAACTGGCAAAACATTTCTTGCAGCTAACTGAAAAAAGTAGCCTATGTGGTTATAGTAGGTTTCCATGAGTTGTAAAACACTGTATGCCTGACTCTTAATAAACAGTGTGCTAGGGTGTTGTTAAACAATCCCTTCTTTTATTGAAAGAAACAAATAATAATTAGACTAAGCTCCAAAAGGAGAAAAAAGTCTAATTAGACTGAGCTATCATAAATGATCACGTGTATTGCAAACTTTGAATGCTCAGTGCAGGGGTGAGAATAGTCCGTGGAATTCTGTGGATTTTATCTCCCCAGGATCGATTTTGTAAGTCGCCTAAATCCGATGAATTAATTTTGAGGTGGGTGAGGTCCATTTTTTGGTCCATTTCTCTTCTAAGCAACGAAAAACGGCCCAAACTCAGGCAGAAATGTTTCTAGGAAAATAAAAAATAGTTTTGAAACAGCTACCGTGAAAAACAAGTGACTGGTCGGAACTCGGTATTCTGTGAATGATCACGCTTTACTTCATTTTCCCACGGATCATTTCGGCCATTTCAGACGTTCTACGGAAAATTGCGAAATACAGCTCTTACTGGTCGAGATCAGTCACATGGAAATCCAACATGGCTGCGTCCGTAAGCTGTCTTCCGCAACATGACCATAGGTCGTAAAATTCTTTTTAAGAGACAATTTGTTTCAATGGAATTCGGTGACATGGCTATGAATGATATAAAATAAATTAATAAGACTGGCAAAAACAAATTTAAGTGGAATTTGTTGGAGGAAAAGGACCCTCAAAGTTCACCAGAATGCACCATTTCACCTTGAAAGGTGGCACCACCCCTCCAAAACCCTACCCCAGATAGGTCACTTCGCTTTCTTGCAAAAAATTACAGATTGTGCCGTGTGATCATAAAAAAATTCACAATGAAAGGAAATATGCATTATCGTTGGTTTTCCATAAAATGTTCCTGTTTTCATTTTTAACAAATTTTCAGCTGTTTTTCTGATTTCCCATTCTCAGCCCTGTCAGTGGCAAGGTGTACAGTTAGTATAAACAAAAGCAATGTTTTGTATTATCTAGTTTGTGAGAAAGTGCATGTAAAATTATCTTATTTAATAAAAAACAATAAATACAGACTGTTAATTGTTTCCAGAGGACATTGTTACTAATTTTAAAATTAATTTACCTAAGTCCTTTCAAACTTATTTTTTATAATGGCAAAGTATTAGCTCTGATTTGTCATAGTAGTTTTATTCATTTTCAATTTATTTTAGGACATCCCAAAATCCAGGCAAGTCTTGTCCGTGATAAGTTTGGAAGTCTTGTCCGAACACACTTTCTTCAAAGATGCCCAGATACAGTGAAGGATATAAATGAGAGGGTTGTCTCCCTTGCAAACCCAGCAGATTCAGAAAACATGTTTACCTTGCCACCTATGGAAGTTGATGGTAAAAATTTAGCAAAACACACGTACATAGGCAGATAAAAATACACCACTCTCGCAATAAACACATGCATGTAACAAAAGTTATAACAATATGAACGTAATGAATTGTATATTTGTGCACATGTGTATATTTGTCAGATCGATCCTTCTAAGTGGACCCATTTGACGTTTGGGCTATTTTCCGTTCTAGCTAGTGTTCCACAACTGGTTCATCAAATGCCATGGTACGTCCTGTCTATGGGATGATGCATATAAAAGACACCTTGCTGCTTATCGGAAAGAGTAGCCTATGTGGCAGCAGCAGGTTTCTTCTAAATACTTATGTCAGAATTACCATATGATTGACGTTCCATAGCTGATGATAAGATAAAAATTAATGTGCTCTTGAGGCATCGTTAAATAAAACAAACTTTACTTTACTTTTGAATTGTATATTTAAAATATTCATTAACTATTCTTTACACAAATCTTTTGAAGTATGAATTACGAGTGCATAAATGTTAGCTTTAATTATATTGATTTAATTTAATTGAATCTTATGAAAATGATAAATGAATATGATCTATTTTAACTGAATGTACATAAAATGAGATATATTAAGACATATTACTTCTTTGTTGAATGTTTTGCATGTGATATCATGATAATGGATTATACTTAAATTAGTAATACAAAATATAAATAGATATGGAAAAAGATGTTGAGTGAATGTAATGTCATTTATTTATAGGAGCGGTTTCATCAAAGAGGAAGCGATCCATTGACGACTCCAGTCAACCCACTAAAAAACTGAAAACTGATGGGGGTGGACCATCAGTAAGAATACATTAAAACAAGTTTTAAAATTTCACCCCAAATGTTTGTTACATGCACATTTTACTAAATGTTTGTTACATGGCCGTTTTAGTAAATGTTTCTTACATGGACATTTTACTAAATGTTTATTACACAGATATTTTACAAAATGTTTGTTACATGGACGTTTTACTAAATGTTTGTTACACAGATATTTTACAAAATGTTTGTTACATGGACGTTTTAGTAAATGTTTGTTACACAGACATTTTACTAAATGTTTGTTACACACACATTTTACTAAATGTTTGTTACAGGGAAATGTTTTACTAAATGTTTGTTACAGGGACATTTTACTAAGTGTTTGTTACACAGACATTTTACTAAATGTTTGTTACATGGATATTTTACTAAATGTTTGTTACACAGACATTTTACTAACTGTTTGTTACACCAAAATTTTACTAACAAACAAGCAAAATGTATACTAGCAAACCACAATTTTTTACATCACATATTGTGATAATATGACATCACTCATTGTGCTACCTGAGGTTACCTGATAATATTATTCAGCATTTGTATATTCCAAATTAACACCGGCCTTCATTCCTCATTTTAAAATTAAACCTTCATATACATGTAAGTGTACATATAGCAAGTATATGAAGAGTTTCATCACAAAATGCGATATCTCCATTTTCGACATTTTGAGAAAAATGGCCTTTGTGTGTGGAAATGAGACGTTTGTTCATGGCACTTTTTTTCATATTGGAACAAAAGCATATTTTCTTCTACGCTTATGCATGGCAGATGTCATGTTCTGCAAACAATTACAATGTGAACTTGGAGAACTGATGCTAGTCTTTATTTTTTAGTGATGATTTATTTTTAATTTTTTCTAATTTGGCGCTTATTGTGTTTTTTGTGATGAAACTCTTCATATCTTCGTGTATTGTTTCTTTTTAAACTGTTATGCTGCCGAATATGTCTTGTTCATGCAAGCCTACCTAAAGTTAGAATATCTTCTCATTCTTTTTTATTTACTTTTTTTATTTTAATTTAATTATTAATATTTTTATTTTTTTACTAGCAAAATTTGTCTAAAGATGAACAGTGTATATTTTGACAACATCTTATTGATTTTCAGAGCTGTCAAGATGACAATGTCTACTGGAGACTCAATTTTGATCGCTTCCATCATCATTTTCGGGATCAGACTATCATTGATGCGGTGGCAATGAAGATTGATAAGGTATGCCTTAAGAAATTACTGTAGAGATGATACGCATTTGTTTTACATATATTGATTTCTTCCCAAATTGCATAAAAGGAACACGATTTGAAAGCAGAGTTGCCAAAAGTTGCAAATGGTCAGATCAGAAAGAATTGGCATTAATACTATCTAAAAGTAACTACTTTTTTGTGTTAAATTTGTACTCCACAGTCATTTGTTTTTAATCACAGCATAATTATAATTCGACAATACTTTTAAAAAAACAAATTGTTTAGTTATCTTAACTCTCCTGACAGTGCCTTTCTCTGGTTTCTGTTGCAGACACCATCAGACATTTGTTTGAATATTTATCTTGTTTTTCTTACAGAAATAGTCAGAAATTGTATGTATAATGATTTATCTGAGTTTTTGTCTGTTTCTGTAACAGTTACAGAAAGCATAATAATTGTTTGTATTGTGTTTTTCTCTGGCTTTTGTTACAGAAAGCATCAGAAATTGTTCATATAATGCTTGGTCTGAATTTTTGTCTGTTTTGTGTTACAGAAAGCATCAGAGATTGTTCATAGTGTAACAGTGCTTTATTTGAGTTTTTGTCTGTTTTGTGTTACAGAAAGCGTCAGAGATAGTTCATAGTGTAACAGTGCTTTATTTGAGTTTTTGTCTGTTTTGTGTTACAGAAAGCGTCAGTGATTGTTCATAGTGTAACTGTGCTTTATTTGAGTTTTTGTCTGTTTTGTGTTACAGAAAGCGTCAGAGATTGTTCGTACAATGCTACGTCTGAGTGAGGTGAAAACTGACCCTACTGCGGATGTGACCTTGCCACTGTCATTCACAGAGGTAATGTATGAATTAACACTTCGACTGCCAGCTACAAACATTTCTGTAGATGTGAGTGTATCAGATTTTGCCACTGCTAATATATTTACAGTAAAGCCAGTTTCACACTATAGTAAACCAAAGTTTCTGTTTTCTTTAAAAATTGTTGTGATTAGTTTTAATTTGCAGAAAGGTCATAGACTGGTTGCGTTTCCAGACTAAAAGAATCATTCATATGTACTAATGTGAGATGGGGCTATTCAACATCAACACCCGAAATTGCCCGCAGCTCTCAGCCGTTTTTCCTTCTCCGCTGCACGTTTTTTGCCATGGACTACATTAATTTTGTTTTTCAAGGTGTATTTTTTTCTTATTAAAAATAATGTATACTTTACACTAAAATTGCTGTGGAAAATCTTGACACTATTTTTCCACAGCATTTATTTTGTCGTGGACATTTTCTTAATTTCAGGGGTTGCAACCTGAGGGTACATAATTTGTATAAATAATACAAAATATAAATAAATGTTTTGTTTTAGTGGTACAATGGTACAATCCAGATTAGGCCTTGGAAGCTGTGGGCCTCATTTGGGAACATTTGTGTCTCTGTTAGAAGAAAATATAGATTACACATTCATGCATTAATCTGTATTATTCTTCCGTAATGGGTTTTCAAACAGATAAGCAAACATTACAAATTTCTGTAATGAATTCTGAATTTAAAAAACTAATAATCTTTCGTAGCTGATCATTAGAATATAATCCACAAAACAGACACAATTATAGATGTTAAACACAATGCTGGTTGCAACAGAACATTTTTTCTGACTTTGTGTCTGCACATACGGTGAGGAAATTACGTCATATGTTTTCGAACATGTGATAGTTTTTTTTCTGTATTTTTCTAAAATAATCAGAATTATTTCCCTTTAACATGAATCAGGGCTTCTAGAATAGCTAATGGTTTTTGCTGTCGGGCTACCAAATAATCACTTTCCACTAGCCCGATGGCTAGTAGAATTACATTTTAAAAATAATAAAAATAAAAAGTCCTACGAAAAGTGCTCGACATACTTGTTTGGATAAATAAAGTTCGACTATTATTAGCCTGGAACATGTCAAATAACTCGCTAGCGATAT
>JAULBS010051342.1:0-23419 GCA_032355785.1 Symmetromphalus regularis | reverse complement strand
ACTGGTTCATCAAAGGCTGTGGTATGTGCTGTCCTGTCTGTGGGACGGTTCATATAAAAGACCCCTTGCTGCTTATCTAAAATACTTATGTCAGAATGACCATATGATTGACATCCAATAGCTGATGATAACATAAAAATCAATGTGCTCCAGAGGCATCATTAAATAAAACACTTTTCTTTTACTTTACAGAGGGAATACATTTTCTTTGTAGATAGTTTGATTTTCAGTTGTAATTAATTCATAAAAAGGGGAGGACAATTGATAATATTTCTGTCACAATCTAGTCATTGTAGCTCTATAATTTCTTGTACCAAATAGTATTCTTCTGTGTACAATTTTGGTAGTGTTAAAAAAGGATATAATGCAATTCTGATATGTTAAAATTATGTAGGTTCTTCAGTGGTGTATACTTATTTTTATAGTTTAGATTTCTAGATCAGCTAGGAATTAAATCATTCAGAAGGCTTAGAAAATGTATTGTAGTGCAGTTAGATGATAGAAAAAAGAAGAAGAAAAAAAAAGAAAGCAAGGAATTCCCATAATAAGAATGTTTTTATTCTTATCAAAACTGAGACATCTACGTGCCTGACAAAACAAGTTGATTATAATTGGGTGTTTTTTTGGGATTTCACGGTAGCCATTGGTGCTGTCATCAAAATCATGAAACTGAAATTTCATTTCCCATGATTTTCACATCACTGCAACATTATTTTGGATTACCGAAAAACAGTTTCCAATGGTTTCCCATGTGATAGTCTTCTCAGGAAAGGTTTTCATTTTTTGGGGGGGGGGAGGATGGGGTTCTTTTGTGATGATTATTTCAAGATCATTGTATGATTTCTGGATCGTGCGATTAGTGGTGATTTGGCAGAGGTACAACCAATCGACAATGATTACTACAATCTCCATTTGCGGTTACATTCTACGATTGCTTTTAAGACTGGTGGTAAGTCATCATATGATTGGTAGTATGCTTGGTCATGCGATTAACAACGATTGGAGAAGATTGATCACAAGATCAATTGTAGTTAATCGTGTGACTAGTGGTTCCACCATTCGTACGGATATCCAACCAGTCTGGACAGGTCATGACTGGTTGCACTACTGATCGTCAGGTCGTACGACAGGTGGCACCACTAGCCATCAGGTGGAATGATCAGTAGCATGACCAGTTGTTTGACTGCTTGATGCACGATCATGCACGATTGGTGGCGTGACCATGCACAACTGGTGGTAAGACCAAGCTAAGACCTCTTACGATTTGCGATCGGATATCCGAAGTTTTGAAATGACCACCAACCTTGCTGCGACTCATTTTGCAATCATGTGGTCTTGCTACGATTTGCCCACAATTCCAACATTTTTAGATCGCAGATAAGTCATAACCTGGTCGCAGGCCCATTGTGATTGGGGCTTTAACCACTGCACTACGGAAGCCGAACCTCATTTCATACTTAACAATAGTGTCATAGTAATTTCAACACATCCAATTAAAACACAGGTAAAAGAGAGCCATTGCAACCATTTTGCTTCTAATGAATATAGTTGGCAATTAGGAGTTGTATTTAGCCAGTGACTTCATTTCTTTTTCTCCATGGTCATATTTTATCATATTATTGTCATTCTTTGCTTGTTAGAGTATGCTCATTGCAAATTGCTGGATATGCAAACAGATTGAATGATGAAAGCCAAGAATTTACAATCGTGTAATCTATCTTGTAAACTAGGTGAGCCATGCAGTGCAATTCAAATAAATGTGTGTGGTTATAGTATTATTCTGTGATAAATGCAGTATGACATAAAATGATCTTTTGTTATTCACCATAGTGCTTCATTATAGTGCTTGATGGTATTTCACTGTGTGAAGTGTTTTGTTATTATTTAACAAAGCAGACATACATGTACTGTCAGATCATTGTTCTCATATACATGGTTAGGGTTTTAATGAAAGTTTAGAACTTCAAAGATAACTGGAAATATTTCAAAATATAATTTTTAATTTTTAAAGAATATTTGCACAAAGACCATTCAGGTAGTAAAATAAAACAGTATTTCTTGTTTAAATGAATAACTTGAACATTACTGGGCCGGTAGTGCAGTGGTTAAGGTATCGTACTCGCGGCTGGTAGATACTGGGATAAGTATCTAAACTGAAGTGTGCTCGGTTGGGCTCAGTGTGGACATATACAAACAATTTATAAAATTTCATTCACTTTACAGTTACATGACATGATCAGTTCTAAAAAAAATCATTCAGATACCAATGTTGCATGTACTGTATGTCTGTGTTAAAGTAAATATAAAGATCCATTGCTACTATGTGATAGCAATGAGTTTTTTTGTTTCATACTTTCAAGTGCATGGGCAGGACAGCTTGTTTGAACCTTAAATAGAGATAATGAGTCATATTTTCATAACAGTTGTCCTGTTTTGGGCATTTCATGAACTGTATTGTATGATTAGCCAGCTTGCAAATGACTAATATTTGATGTCTCATCCAGAAAATATTTGTAAAATGCTCATTTCTTTTTTGGCATCATTATATAAAATGTCAAGACATTTCTCAGAAACAGAACAAAAATCTTCCAATGTAAATCATAACAATCATCAAAGGATTTGTATTTTGTTTAATGGTACTGAGATTTGGATGATTCTGATTTGTGAATAATAGTTACAGGAAGAACAGCTACCTGTTGCAAACAAACGACAGCATGGTGTCCAGCAACTTCTTGTTGATCTTTGCATTGTGTGAGCATGTGTTTCATAGTCCAGCATAGTTTCACCAATTTCCAGGCTTTTTCACAATCTTTCAAGGTGGCAGGCAGACTACCCAGCAGTCATTTTGTGTTTATTATGAAAACAAAATGGTCTGTTATAGAGAAAGCTTGGCATCCCCGGCTGGCTGGGTCCACAATACCATTGCAAGCATCACTGTTGGCATCCTCCACAGCTATGAAAGCTGTACAAGCAACTTCTGTTGGGAATTTATTTTGAAAGGGGAAGAATTTTTCTGTATGAAAAAATGTGATCACTCTACAATGAAAATCTGTCAGTAATTCTGTGTTTGACGTCAACCAAAATCGGTTATATCGCAGTGTGATATTAAAAACAGTTGAGTCTCACAATAGTAAAAAGAAAGAAACAAATTCTCTTCGACCCCACACCCTTTTCTTGCTTCCGCTGGCCGTGATAGTCGCTCCATTGTCTGGTGTAGAGAATGGTTATTTTTAATACAGAATCATGTGCCTAATGCACAGTAAATTTGTTCCACATTTGGAAGACATCTTGAAACAATAGAAAGGAAGTTTGTGGGGAAATGTGTGCTGCCATATATGGTGGTGGTTTTCGCAGAACTGAGTAGAGATGCGTGGAGTTCCAGTCTTGTCGGATCAGTCGCGCAAGTTTTTGGCCAGATTTGTGTTTTGTACTTATTACTGGATTTTGATTATAAATTGGATCTAGTTATTTCATGATTGGAGCTGTTTATTGTGCAAGATTTAGAAAGAAATATACCTGAATGGTAAGTACATAAAATTTAAAATTTATATTAGTACAAAAATTTAGAAAGATTTTACTAGAAAATATGTAAGCCGTTTATGTGAGACAACATTTATCTAATATTCTTCTTTTTATTTATTTATTTAAAGACCCCCCAGCACAAAAGTAAACATCGGCTATTGGGGGTCTATTCTTCTTTTTCAGCTGCTGGACTGTTCATCCCTGAGTGTACCAGAAGCCATGGCCACATGCCTGTCAGAACTGAATTGAAAATATGCATAACCCATTTTAGGGTTAATTAACTCATTTCATTTTGCATAACCCATTTACGAAATATGTTAACGGTGACAATTATTCAATTACTGATGGATTTTTTATAATAAATTCATAATAACCCATTTACAAAATATGTTAACGGTGACAATTATTCAATTACTGATGGATTTCTTGTAATAAATTCATAATAACCCATTTACAAAATATGTTAACGGTGACAATTATTCAATTACTGATGGATTTCTTTTAATAAATTCATAATAAAAGAACAAACAACTCACTGATATTCAACATAAAACTAACTGCTTGTAAATGATGTCATAAAGTAAGCTTTAACAAAAACATACTTTAGTGAGTCACATGTAAATAAACAATCTTCCTTGCAATTTCAACAGGCCTGTCATACTAAAACCACTGCTAAAACACATTCTTTATTGCCATGTGATTTGGTGCATGAGATTAGAATCATACTCTATAAACTGCATTTTTATCCTTGTGAAACATTCTTAATGTGACATGGAAAACTCAGTTTTGTTAATATCTTAATGCTCGTTCCAGCTGTCAGTAGTCAGGTGACTAAATATCTAGAGCTGAATGCAAAAAAGCAGTTATGTCCATTTTGGCAGTTTTTGCCCATTTAGTATCAGCACAGAATCAAAGGTCTTGGAAATGTCATTATTCATGTTGAGAGCAGCCCATATAAAAAAAAGAATCAGTGAATTATAATTTGTTTAAGTGTTAAGATTTTACATGCTACTTAACTTTAAAATTAACTTTTCTCAAAGGGACCATTTTGGACATAACTGTTTTTTTGTAGTGAGCCCTCAGTGTGTTCTCACCTGTAGACTTTTTGTATTAGTCAGCTGGTCTGATGATTAAATGTTGTCTTGATAACTCAGTAGGTTTTCACATGTAAGTGTTTCATATGTAAGTGTTTCATTTAACTGTCAATTTATTTTTGCTATTTACACTACCCACCCTTGGCTCATGACTAGTGAACTTAAGAATGTTATGTGTGGCTCATGACTAGTGAACATAAGACTGTTATGTGCAGCTCATGACTAGTGAACTTAAGACTGTTATGTGTCGCTCATGACTAGTGAACTAAAGACTGTTATGTGCAGCTCATGACTAGTGAAATAAAGACTGTTATGTGTCGCTCATGACTAGTGAACTAAAGACTGTTATGTGCAGCTCATGACTAGTGAACTAAAGACTGTTATGTGCAGCTCATGACTTGTGAACTTAAGACTGTTATGTGCAGCTCATGACTTGTGAACTTAAGACTGTTATGTGCAGCTCATGACTAGTGAACTTAAAAGTGTTATGTGTGGCTTATGACTAGTGAACTTAAGACTGTTATGTGCAGCTCATGACTAGTGAACTTAAGACTGTTATCTGCGGCTCATGACTAGTGAACTGAAGACTGTAGTATGTGCTTTCCTGTGTAGTAAATTCTGTATTAAAGATACTTTTGAAAAAAGCAGCTTTTTTGGAGGAAAAGGGTCTCTTTTGTAGACATTATGTCAAAAATAGCATGTTTGAGGTAATATTTCCACATTAAATGTAATGTACTGTGTTATCATTAAACTAAACTTCCTTTTCTGATAAAAAATAATAGCCACTGTGTAACTACCATTCAGATTAGTTCTGTTGAACGTGTGTTATAGATCCTATATATTTTATTTTATTGAATAAATGATTTTAAAACAAAAAGTCTTTGTCATAAAACCATCCACATCTATATATAAAAAAAAAATTAAAAGGTTATTTTGATAAATCTTGATGTTGTGTCTATATATAATAAAATACAGACTTTTTCAATAGTATGAACTAAAACATAAAACTTACAGGTTTAAAAGGTGTAGTGTACATGTAATTACTACGCTTGGTTGTCACTCAAGTAATTAGACAGTGAATAAAAGGAAAGAGGTATCAAATCCCAAGCTAAGTTAAACAAAATATACAGTAAAAAGAGGGGGAAACAACCGGTTTAAATAATGTATAACTTATTGTCTAGTTAATGGTCATATCATTGCTTGTTGAGGTTCCAACTCTTCAAAGGTGTTCTCGAGTGTTCTGGATAAACTTGACAGGTGTGTGGCCACAGAACATATTATAGGGTGTGAAGTGTTGGCTCACACATGTCACACTCTGTATTTTGTCTATCTTCCCTGTGTTTACAGCTGCTAACAAACCAATCTCAATATTTTTATACTGCTACCTTCCACAAGCATATCTTTGTTCTATTGTTGCAGTCCCACCTTTTAGGATGTTCGCAGTTTGTAGATGTTAAATGAAAGACATTAAACCCAGATACCTTATCAAAAGAGAGTGAAGTAGCTCAGCAGCAGAGCATCCAGCTGTGGTATGATGGGTTGTGTGATCAATGCTTCGTAGTAGAAGGAAAAGGATTGTTGGTTTAATGACACCCCAGCACTTGGTTAATCATTGGCTATTGTGTATCAGTGACACATGGTTCACAAAAGAAACTTAATAACCACCACATGGGTTATTCTTTCTTATTAGTAGCAAGAGATCTTTTATGTGCAATGTCCCAAAGACAGAATGGCACATACTACAACAATTGTCAACTGAATGGGATTGATCCTGTGACCCTTTGCACCAATGGTGAATGCTTTTCATCTGAGCTATGTCTGGCTCCCCATTCTTAATGGAAATATCAGAGGATTTCCTTTTCAGGCTAATAATTAACACATTGTATTTTTTCGGATTGGTATATCAAAGTTCCAAATGTTATGGTGTATGCTATACTGCCTGTTGAAAATTGCATTTAAAAGATGCCTTGTTGCTAATCAAAAAGTTCTCCTACGTTGTATCTTGGGCAGAAATCTCTTGATAAAGTTGGTTTGTACCTGCAGTATGTATTATTGAACAGTTTAATAATCTCATGGAATTTTGTAAGAAAAAAGAAAAAACATCCTGAATAAAAAAGAATAACCTATGTTCGTTTTCTTGTATCCACATAGGTTTTATTTTTGATAAGCAGGAAGGTTTCTTTTATATGATTGAATAGCTTGTTCTACCTGTACTCAATGTAAAGGTTTTAAACATAAAGAGGGCAGAGTCTCATCATGTATGTGAACATAGTGTCTTATGAATTTTCATTTACAGTTGGTAATATTCTGTCTGTCATATTAAACTTGAGGGAAATTATGTTACAATTTCCAATAAGTTTCTGTTTTTTTGTGTGTTTTTGTTATAATTAAGTTATGCATGATATCAAATGGATCAGAGCAGCTTCCCTTTTATTATTGATTTTGAAAGTATTAAGTTTTTAATTAACTATTACTGTCATCAGTGTTATATCTGTTCACTGAAATAATTCCTTCTCACAAACTAACTGAACCTTGCATAAAGCAAAATCAATTTAATCCAGTACAGTCACACATGCTCATTTGGTCAACTGTATTTAGCAACCACCTGTCTTAAAGCTTCACCTTAATTTTCTCCCAGGTCAACTAATGAAATACAATTTAACCTGTGTTAATGAGCTATCTGTCACAAGAGGACATTTTGTTTTATCATTATATACAATGCAGCTGCAGTGACATTTAAGGGGGTCCCCAATAATATGATGCCCATTCCTGTTAAAAATATATATAATAATTTTTTTAATTGATATTTAAATCGCAAAATATAGGAGGACCTGGGGCCTTATCCTCGATCTACCACTGAGCTATTTAAAACAGGTTAGACTGTAGTTAAGCTTCTAGTACAGTTTTAAATGTAACACAAACAACTGAATATGCAAACTTAACAGCTCTAGTTCAGTGATTTTGACTGTCTTTATTCATTTTTTGTATTTATGAGCTAATAACCACCCACTGGTTATGTTTCAGTAAAATGTAACAGAATATGTTGACACTTACTTGATTTCTCTTTGTCTCTGGTGTGTCTGTAATAATTACAAAAGTGTTTGTTTTAAATTTATTTATTTTGAGATCATTCGCCTCCCATTAAAATATTACAGAATAACAAACACAGAATGCATACAACACAAAGTTCTTTTGGTAATATTGCTGAAACTCGAGTTTTTCCAGAAAAACAAACATCAGAATTGCTAAAGTGTTTATCGTTCGCAACAGACATTGGTTAAAATTTGATTGAATTAAATTTGCTATTTTTGTTACTGTATAAATTTATTAACTTGCACATCTGGACTACAGAGCCTTATGACAACTCTCACCTCACGTGCAGGTTGGTTGGTTGTACTTATTTTTTGTGGTTACATCCAATTAAGGTTCAAGCATGCTGTCCTGGGCACACAACTCTACATCATGTGATAGTCCAGGATGGAAGGTTAGTGTTAGTAGGAGAAACGAAACCCACCGCTGCCACACTAATGCAGCAGCTCTTATTGATAAGCAGCAAGGAATCTTTTAAATGTACTATTCCACAAACAGGATAGCACATATCACAGGCTTTTATAAACCAGTTGTTGACCACTAGTCGGTGTAAGTGGTATACATCTACCCATTGAGCCTTGCGGAGCACTCACTATGGGTTGGAGCCAATACTGAGATTAAAAATTCCATCCTTTTACTGAGACTTGATACCAGTACCTAACAGCTGTGAGACTGACAGTTTACCACTGCGCCACCGAGGCAGGTCAAGAAAAGAAGAATAACACATAATATGTGTATACCTTGGTAAAATTTTGATTTAATTGACTTTGCTATTTTTGTTATTTTGCAGACGTCTTAACTCACACACCTGGACTGCAGTGCCTGATGGCGGCTCTCACCTCGTGTACTATTGGTCATTCAATAATGAAAGCATCAAGAGCACCACTCAACCACAGGTAATACTAGTACTACTCTTGTATACAGTACAACACAAAAACATTTACTGTAATTAGTGGGAATCTCCAAGAGGCTGGCCCATAGTCATATCTTTTTAGTCAGTCAGTTCACAAGTTTTTCTGGTTATGGAGTGGGTTTAGCTTACTAATAGTGTATTTGCCTAAAGTGCTAGAAACATTTAGTAGATTGCGACAATTTTCTTGTTCCAAGCAGTGCTCTATGTCTATTACATGTACATCAAATCCATTGGACTTGAAGTTGGTATCTATACTTCTATCTGTCCTTCCATTCTTTGTGTATTTCTTCTTGTGTATAACAAGAGATAAAAATTAGTCAATTTTAGAATTCTTTTCTATTGATATCAAACAGCACTAGCATTTTTAACAATAACTTTTCTTCTATAAAATGTAGGAAAAAATGGAAAACAATTTTGGAAATGAAACAAAATGTCACATTTTTATACACATTTTGAAGAAAAATGTATCGATATTAAATCTTTTTAGCAGTTTTGGATTTTTTTTCTTGTTATTCTCATTATCCTAACAGCTATATAATATAAGAAAAGTAATGAAAATAAATAATTTTGTATATTGTATACATGATATAAAAGTTTAAAAAACCCAGTTGTTTTGAAATCAACACACTAGTATTTGAAAATACCACTTGTAATGATGCTAGCTATAGTGTTTTGTCTTCTTTTTAAAGCTAGTGACCCCCCAATAGCCATTGTTTACTGTTGTGTGCTGGTGGGGGGGGTCATTAAATAAATAAATCTTTTTAAAGCTATGCCATGTTGCATGCATGTTAGCATAATCTATTTTGTGAGTGTTTAATAACATTTGATTAAGTTACTTACATTTTGTTATTACACTATATTGTATACTAAAGCATTGTACATGTATTTTGAGCTACATGTATCATTAATCTTCTGTGAATGGTAATGTTTAGAAACAAAATTTAGCGTTGTGCTATATTTGTCATAATTTTCTTATTTATTTTCTTTGTCACAATGATTCCTTTAATATTAAAATGCATTTGATTATATTTGCAGTTCAGCAGATATAAGTTTAATAAGCCAGGAATATTGGAGATTACTGTGCGGGCAAAGAATGATATCAGCTCTGCGGAAGCCTCCATGAGCACAATAATTCAGTACGCTATATCTGACATCAAGCTGATAGTGCCTGTCACAGTCCATGGAAGTTTGACCAACATCACGCTTACAATATACGGAGGACGAGAGTTTGTTGTATCATGTGACTTTTGAGATGGAAATATGACCATTATGTCATCTGAGTCACCAGACTTGTCAGTAAGAACTGTAAAGGAAGGGGTAGGAGACAGTAACTATCCGATATACAGCATATCAATTCTACATATGTATTCCACTATTAAAGAGTATAGTATACACGTCAATGTGTCCAACACCGTTTCCAGTGTGCAGAAAGAAGCGGTAGCATTAGTTGGTGAACCAATTAAAAATGTTGAAATTTCCACCGATTCGCCATCAATTATACCACTTATGACACCAGTAGTGGTTAGAGCTGAGGTATCATCGGGGAAAGATATCGTATTCAAATGGGAATTGTCCAATGGAGATGGCTCAGTCAGCTTCCAGAAGCCTGAAGTTGTCAGGTGATTATTTTAATTTAGTTATTTGTTAGTCTTCATGTACAAAATGTTGTAGTGCATGGGAGGAAATTAACATACATATTTTCGAACAGGATTATAATGAGTTTACGTATGGTCTGGCAAGAAAGGATGCCACCCATCTGTGTAGCTTTTGCACATTTTATTTGGCTCATACGCAGGATAATCCATGAAGGGACAGCTAACTATGGTAATTTCAAACCCTATAGAGTTAAAATAAAATAATCCTACTGCCAATATGTTGTGGACATTTTCCCATTAGCTCCGTTTCTCTAACAATCATTGTTTGAATCACATCAGTGACAATTGATTTCTTTACCGTTTCATTGAGAACAGAACTGAAGTTTATTACACTCGGGCCGTTCTGCAACAACATAAGATAAACATTTATAATACAATATATATGTGTATGTGACAAAAATGATTACAGGAAAATATAATTATATATATTTTATGATAAAATAATAAAAATATAGTTTTATATGTCAGTATACAAATGCGAATAATAAAGAGTATTTTCATGCTAAGATCCTTTGATAATGCTCATTACATTTATTGGGCTACTAATTTGATTTAACTTTGTATTATATTAGCAATGAGGTGGTGCAAAATTCTTAAGTTTACAAAAATCTCTACCTTCAATACCCGATTTCCAGAATTTCTGACACTTCGCTTCAAGTATTTTTGAGACGTGCCCACATCCAGTTTTGTTCAGGCACGCTAACCACAGGCCCAATGTCTTTAGACAAGGGCACTGGGTCCGGGGAGAAAAAGAAAGACAAGTAGAGAGAAAAGATTTTCTGACATATATTTTCTTCTTTATATATTCCTATAGTACCTGTCATAGATTCTAGATCAACACTCAATAGTCAGTGTTTTTTGTGTGCTCAGGAATTGTTAAACAAACAAACAAAAGATTCTAGATGAATAAGAGCTTGATGTTCTTTTTGTTGTTGTTTAGATGAAGTCATTTGTTCTGTAAATTGATGGTACTATTGTTAGAAAATTGAAAATATTGAATTATCATGATGAAACATTTATTTTAATTTGTGTGCTGGCTTTTATCTCCTCCTTGAGAGTGCAAGTAGGTGACTGCTATAAACCACCTGTTAGTAAATATGCTAGGCATACTAATATAAGTTGTAGAAGCATTTCTCGGGGTAAATGGCCTTTTATGTACCCTCTGTGTGTTCTTTCGGCTTGGGATAAAAGAATACACAGAGTGCATAAAAAGCCATTTACCCCGAAAGATGCTTCTACAACAAATGTATCTTGTTGACATGTTAAACTATATAGTTAATTAATCAAACTAAGGCAAGATAATAATTATAAACAATTTATTAACAAATCTGTACCACGAAAGTAATAAATAAATACTAATGAATAATATATATACTTAATTAATTATGAATTTTGTTTTCAATGTAATTGGACTGATAGTAAATTGTTGAAAATTACAGATATAAGAAAAATTGTAAGGGTTTTGTCCAACAGCAAATGACAATGGGATTAAAGAATTTTACATGGAGGCAAGATAAAATTAAATGTTTTGTAACTTCTCATAAAACAGTCATTGTGATGTTCTGTCCTCGTGCAGTGGAGAGCTATCTGCTGGTTCCTATTACAAAAACGCGATACGAGATTCTTGACTGGCACTAACACTGATGTGCAGTATTGATTGAAATATTGGTGTTAACACCTTGTTATAAACAGGTTGTGCTTTCCATTTTCAAAAATTACTTTATCATCCTTATGGGACCTTATTAATGCATCACTTATGACTAGTGTGACCCAAGTGGAGTATTGATCAGAATCATTTCAGTTGCCAAGCTCTCGAGTCGGTCCCGAAATAATTGCACAGTTTTATTACACCCTGTAGTGATGACCTGTTCATACTGCCAGTTACGATCATGTTGAAGATAGCATTTGAATGAAAAAAATAGTAGGAGGACAAGGTTTACAAGTCAATTTTTTATAATCATTCATTTATAGTTTTATTATTATTATTATTTTATGGGATATCAGATGTATGTGGATTCAGGTTTTTGAATCTCATTTGGGACCAGTCAGCAAATCTGGTTTAAATAAAAGGCACTATATACTCAACCAAAAAAGAACGTATGCATGTAATCAATAGTCATTTATTTTGTAAACTATATGATATTCATGGCAGAAATTTCAAGAATTTGATAACCACACTATTTAAGAGGAGGTGTGTGTGTGGAGTAATATTACATGTTGTGTAAATGTTTGCTGTCAAGGGACCATTACTGTGACCACCCATAAAACAAAGATAATTCAACATGCATACTTTCTTTTTGGTTGAGTACAAATGTATGTCTTGTGAAAAGGATGGTATCAGAAATCTCAAAATGTTTAGTTTTTTTCAATATTTTGTAATTACAAGGGCAGAGGTTGGATGGATATTATCAGCTACATACCATCTAGTCCAGAAACAAGTCTAAAATAATAATATCCATGTAATGTATACTAAAAGAAATATATAATAATTCATATGCACACTTTGTCTGAAGAAGCATTTGTCTAATCTAACTCTAAACCAGCACATTTTGTTAGCATAACTTGGATCTCATTCTGCTGTATATGGTATGACTTTTAAAACATTTTATTCAATAAATTTGTTTTTGAATTTTTCTGTGACATATTTGATAAACTTAGAGATAAAAATTTATTTCTTCTTGTTTGTTTCAGTGACAAGCACTCGAGTGTAGTGACATACATGTTTAACGTTCCCAGTGAGTATGAGGTTAGTGTGCACATCTCAAACCCAGTGTATCCCAAGCCTCTTGTTAAAGTGTTGCCAGTCAAGTTTCTTGCTGTGGAGGAGATAAAGAACGTCATGCTCGGTCACCATTCAGGAGGAGCACCATTGCTAGGTGTTGAACCTAACCAGGCAACCAATGAAGTTGTATTTGAAGCAAAGTAAGTTTCTTTTGTTCTTAACTTAAAAGGGGGTGTAATGTAATGAAGCCAACATTATAACACAACTTCCATCAGTTACAAGCCAGGTCCATTTGGAAATAGCAGGGGAACAATCAGTTAGATTTACAGATGAGGAATTTCAGTATGGTGTGAGCCATTTTGCAGATACTTACACTGAGCAGGCTAAAATGAAGTGACACCATGTAATAGAGAGCAAATCCCTTGAAACCTAATTGCTGTCACTAAATAACTTTCATGAAAATAAGCCTATTTTTATGATGGTAGTACGATGCTGCCATAAACCAATAATACGAAAGCGGATTGCCACCATAAAAATTAATACTCTCTGTATGAATACAAAAATATTAAATGTAAATGTCCTCTAAAATTTCTAGGCTGTTAGTCTTCCATGTCATTAAAAATATTAAATTTCGATCCCTGTATTGTTTGCTTTGACTCATACCCAATGGAATTAAAACAGAAATGAATATAATTTAAACCATGCATTCGTCTGTGTTAAGAGACCACTTTTTTGTTTTATTGTTCCCAGAGGTGGCTGCTTAATGCATGTTTGCCTGTAACATTACTTATTTATTTATTTATTTATTTAACAACCCCTCAGCTATTGGGGATTACACTATGGTTAATTCAGTTTCTTTTTTTTACAGTATATATATTTTTTCCTAACATATATACTATTTATTTATTTATATATTAATGACGCCCCTCTTCCCTCCCCATGCACAAAAGTAAACATTGACCATTGGGGGTGTTTGCCTGTAACAGAGTAAACGTATGTTATATATTGCTTCCATCCAGATGTACAACTGACAAGGTTTATGGTGTGAATCAGCATTTATCTAGGAGGGAAACGTTTGATTTAGATCTGTCTGAACCCCATGCTATCACTGGGTAATTCTGTTGTTTTGAGACTAACTTAACAAAGTTCCAGGAAAAGTAAATATTTTTTGTTTATTGCTTAAAGGTTTTTTTCTTTTCCTGCATAATGTCTGCACATTGTAGTGTTTTTACTGAGATGTGGATGACTGCAGTCAGTAGGTACAAGATTGCTGCCTTTGTGAACAAAATTCTGTATCACAGGTGTATGTTTGTAATTACAGTAGACAATTTTATATCCTCTGTGCCATGGTAGCTTCTATTTTTATTTATCACCTATTGTTTTCAGAGTTGTTGAAGGGTCTCATGCAAGTTTTATCTTTGACTTTGGAGATGGTGCAACTCAAACAGTGAATGGTTCTCAAGATTTGTTTCATTACATTGTTGGCCATGGAAGACATGTTTATACAGAAGGTATTGTTTTGTTTTTCAAAGTGTTTTTAATTTTACTCTATACAAATGTTTATACAGTAGCGGATCCAGAGGAGGGTCCAGGGGATCCGGGAAAAACCTCGCATTTCTCGTTTAAAAATTTTTTTATATATATTTTCCGAGTGGAAGGATGTGAAAATTAACCATTTCCCCTCTGTCCTGTTCACCCATCACATTTGGACCCCCCTCCCCACCCCACCCCCCGCTTTTCAGAAAACCTGCTTCCAGGCATGTTACACATTGTGCTCTGTGTTCCAGTTTTATTAATTTGCTGCACTAGAAAGGACAATATCAGAGAGATATTTTAATTAAAAAAAAATCAAGCATGAAATTTAATAATTGGCGGTATTTTAGGTCTTAAATCATCATTAAATGAGCCATTACATGAGAAAATCCACAACGTCACACTGTATAACATACCAAGATAATTTTATTTAAACATGAAGGTTTATTGTTAGATACCTGTAGATTAGTGTCGCAGCATAGGAATATATCTTAAACCCATCTATTATTTGTATAGCCACTGACATGCATATTGTTCCTTACTCTTACTATATCCGTGTCCGCACCTGAAGCTGTCAGTCGTCAGATCGATCCTTATCAGTGGACCAATTTGCAGTTTGGGTTATTTTCCGTTCCAACCAGTGGTTTGCAACTGGTTTATCAAAGGTATGTGCTGTCCTATCTATGGGACAGTGCATATAAAAGACGCCTTGCTGCTTGTTGGAAAGAGTAGCCCCTGTGGCGGCAGTGGGTTTCCTCTAAATAAATTTGTCAAAATGACCATAATATTGACGTCCAATAGGCAATGATAAGATGAAAATCAGCGTGCATGGAGGTGTCGTTAAATAAAACAAACTTTACTTTACTTACTATATCCATAGAAAACACAATTTTATTTTATTATTGACAGATAAATAGTTGTTTAATGACACACACACACACACACACACACACACAAATCTATTTATATTATTATATGAACTTAATACTAAGAATTAATACCTGCAAGTTAGATTTTAAAAATAATTACTTATTATTTGAAACCAAAAAAACAAACAAATTTGTAGGTTGTCTCGAGTGGTAGTTCATTTGGTATTTCTTTTGTGTCACGAATATCTTCATACATAAAAATGATGTGCATCGCTGCATCCGTGTAACAGTAAGTCATTGTCATAGAGTTATAATAAGGGATGAGTAGGAAGTTCACAGAGAATTTGTGGGTTATATGTCACCAAGTTCCTGTAACACTGAATGTGGATCACCCATATCTAAATTCCAATATGAACATAACAGGTCATCTCTCTCTACATTATGCTGAATACACAATACACACAAAGTACCATTTTTATGTTGCTTTATTGTACTGATGGTTTATCATGTGTTTATTCCGTATGACTTTACTTTGCACAAAAACCTCACAATTCACAGTGCATTCGCTTTAGCATTCTGTGAAGCATGACTTCACATGTCAAATGAATGCAATGATGTACGTGCAGTGACCTTACTGACTTCATTTGAACATTACGTTATGACAGTAATACCAATCCGGAACAGAAGAAAAAAATTCTTTGTTTTCAAATTAAATAATAGACGTGAAAAGCACAGCAAAATATTTTTGTGTTTTTAAAATCATGATAAAAACATTGGAAATGTTGAAGTGAATGAACAGTAGAAAATGAGATTTTATCAGTAAAAGATTTTATAAATTTTTATAAAATGCACCAATGTTTTTGTATTTTTTATTTGATTTTGTAAACGATTTATTCATATGGATCCATGCATATGTACAAATGTCATACAGTATAAAAAGCACGAAAAATCCTTATTGATAAAATATCTGTTTTATTAGGTATTGTCTTCATTGGATATATTCTTCAGAACATTCCTATCAGTGAAGTACATATTTTTGAATACTCCCAGACCATTTCATATTTTGGACAGGACATTTACTATCTTCACTCTCCAAATATCTCAAGATTGAACTACACGTGTATTTCGTGTTGGTCAAAAGACTTACATAGATACATGTAGTATGAAGCATAAGAATAATTTCAAAATCATACAAGTTTGAATATGATCCTCAGTAGACCCATTTACAGTGTGGATATTTTCTGTTCTAACCAGTGGTCCGCTACTGGTTCATCAAAGGCTGTAGTATGTGCTGTCCTGTCTGTGGGAAAGTGCATATAAATGGTCCCTTGCTGCTTATTGGAAAGTGTAGCCTATGTGGCAGCAGTGGGTTTCCTCTAAAGAAATAAGTCAGAATGACCATATGTTTGATGTCCAATAGCCAATGATAAGATAAAAATCAATGTGCTCTTGAGGCGATGTTAAATAAAACAAACTTTACAAGTTTGAATAATTGCTAGTTTTAAAAATATTTTCAGTAGACTGAATGCTCTGCAAAGGACTTAATTTTTATGCAGTGATCTATTACTCAAAAGAAGTTAAGGGTCAAACATATTTTTGCATATAAATATAAGGTAACGAGCAAAAATTTGAATTAATGAAGGAAAATGCTCATCCCTTTTATTGCTAAAATTAGCATGCATGTAATGACACACATGCAAAATGCATGCAAATGGTACATGAGGTGTCGCAATGGGTGTTTTGATGCATGTTGTCAGTTTAGTCTGAATTTCTTGCTTCAAATCCATGTAAACGAAATCTGGGTTAACTAAAAAAGGTTTCTAAAAATAAGTGCAATGGTTGCATGTCCAGTGATGTCTAGAGTCCAAATGACAAAGTGGGATCTTCTAACCCTTTCAGATTTAAAAAGACATATTTACAAAAATGATCAAAAGATTTCCTTTGACCCTTATATTCTTTTGAGTAGTATATCTTGCAGTGTAAATGAATTTATAGATTTTATACTGAATTAGTGTGTTGAGATAAAGACTGTTTCAATCTGAACTGATTCCTTGACGTACATGTACGAGGATCTCTGCAAAGAGTGCAGTAGTATTTAACCTCATTACTTTTAATAACACCAGAACCTCCAGCTTCCACAGCCCTTCAGTTTCTCCGTCACATAATGGCTGATCTTCCATCAGCCGTTTAATATAATGCAGTTGTTTCTTCTTTGTTTAGCCCCTAGGCAAGCTCCTCTCATATCTGTTTTTATTTTGTTTGTTTATTGTTCAATATTGGCACCAACACACATGCTTTCAACTTGTCTTCAGAACTTAGTAAAATTACAAAACCTGAATTTATTCCAAAATTGAAAATAAAATATAATTATATAATGCATATATGTATTAAATAACAGTTGGTTTCAGTTTCCTTGTTAACATTTTTAACAAAAACATTTGCTTTCATTTATAATTGTTGTACAAAACCCCAAAAATGTATTGAAATATCAGATAAAACAGAATTGGTGGATATATCCAAGTTAAACTGCCAGTGTTGGAACATCGGATTCTCAAGCTGATGACAGTGGTTCAGGGCCGTTGAGGGCTGGCTCACACTTGACTACTTATTGGGATGGCCGAGTGTTTGACATCTAGTGCCTGATGGTTGATACATGTAGATCTGTGTGCTCAAATGATGTCGTTAAACACAACAAAAAAACCAGACTGCGGTCCCAGAAATACGTTTCCTTTTTTTAATCTAAAGTGTATATTAGAAATGCTTTGTAAAACCAATTTAATTTCATTCACGCACATTTCTCATCCTTTCTAAAAGTACATTAGATGGTTGTATTATATATATCGCTTCATTGTGTGTGTGGTTTATTGCTGTTGAATTATTTATTGATTTTTAAGACAGGTATTTGTGAGGAGGTCATGAAGGTTTATTGTTAGATACCTGTGGATTAGTGTCACAGCATCTACGAATATATCTTAAATTAACCCATTTATTATTTGTACACCCACTGTAGCCTACTGTTCCTTACTCTTACTGTATCCATAGAAAACATGTATGTTGTGTTAAATTGTTTTATTATGACACAGCTCACCAAGTAATTTTCTTACATAGACAGAATATTTAGATAGATTGTAACCGTAACTTCTTAGATAAAGTGAAATAAAACTAATAGCAAATCAGATCATTCTTTGTTTCATCAGTTGTGTGTCTGCCATTGTTTAAACCCATGCCAACACCCTCACCCATGTATTAAGCTATGACATTAAAACATGAAAGCCGCTTCTCACTGGTTTTTATGATTATAGATTGTATTATTTTCACATAAACTGTGTAAAATTATACTGGCCCAGTTAGAGCAAATCCTAATTTCATATTTTGTAAAGATGCGTGTAGTTACCAGGCATCCCTAAATCCCTTTCATGGCAGCTATATTGTGGGCCAAACATAGGCATAGACAGTTTAACTTTAGGTTGCAATTACCTGATCAGATGCTGTTGTGACAAAACAATATTTTATTTTTGTACATTTCTATCATTATGACTTAAAAAGATGGTTCATTGTTCTGTACAGATTAGAAGTAATAGCATATAGGTAATGTTATATACAAATTATTTGCTAAAAGCTGTAACAATTCTAAATTATTTATAACTTTGTCTGCTTGTTTAATTTTATTCTTCTCTGAAACATTCCTGATCAATTTACAAGTGTGCAACTAGATTTGTTAGAATGGCATTAAAATAGGACAACTGGATGTACCTTGCCCACAACCTGGTTGCCAGTGTCATGTGACTGGAAACTGTCTATATATAAATATTATTTATATTACAAAACCCACTTCCATGAAAATAGAAAGTCCAAAAAGAAAAACTTCTTGAATGTTAAAGCAGGATTCCAGTTTGTACAAATTGTCTTTGCTTTAACCTGATGTGTACTTGTGAAGCTGCACACAGAAACATCAAAGTTGTATGTAAGTAACCACATGTCAGATGGGTTCATCAAGTAGTCGACCAACACACACACCCTTGAGGTGAAGCTTATTCAGTAGATAACAATCAGTTAGCAGGGTAGAAAATTAACATAGGTCATTCTGTTTATAGGTTAATTGTAATTTACAAAACCTATATAGAGGACCGTCCTTGGTGGTGTAGTGCTTATGCTGTCAGACTCATGACTGGTAGGTACTGGGATCATATCTCGGTTAAACAATGTTTTTTTGAATCGGTGGAACTTCATTATGTCTGCAAATTAAACCATATATAATTACATACAATGAAAGACTGTTCAAAGTGAACTTTAAACTTTTTCCCCATTAGTTTTGTTTGAAGAGGTTTGACTGTATGATCCTGATGGCTGTAGGGAAGTAGAACAAGTAATGCTGTCTATGGTTATAAATATATACATGGTAACAAGTCACATTTATTTTTGTACTTTTACATCTTCCTGTATTGATTGAAGTCCATGAACGCCAATTCTGCAGTTGATACCACAAGATAGTTGTTCTCTTAGAAAGAGACAATGATATACCAATCTACTGAAATATGATATACATGTATGCTGGCAATGTACATGTAATATGACCAACAAAACGATTTAATCACACACAATCTAAAAATAAACACACAAGATACATGTAGTTGTTGTTGTTGAAAGAGACAGTGATATAAATTAACGTACTAATGGTGTGTAGTATATGCAGGCAATGTACAGAGCTGGCACAGCCGTTTACATGTTAGGGGGCAAGACTGAATAGGGGCACCATCAGTCATTTGAAGGGGGGCCAACAACACACTCAACAAATGTACCAAATGCAAATCCTATTGTTACAAGAAAAGGTGCTGCAAATTATTGGGGTGGGACTTTTGCCCTAAGGTAACACAAAGACAAGCCAGTTAAACTACACAGTCTTATACTAAACATGAGGTTCACCAACACAATGAAACTTAATTTTTTTAAAAATAATTTGCTCACAGTTAAGCAAAGAAATGTGTGATGTACAAATACTGATTTTCAAAGTGATAAAATATAGGTAGAATATAATTTTAAATTGTAAAAAATCGATTAATTGCAAATACATGTAGCAAATAGTTTAAGAGAACAGGTTCAAATTAGTTGTTAAAAGTTGTTTGAGGAGCATTGTATTTATTGCCTTAGGTGACTTTTGGATTGATAGGACATACATGTACCAAGTTCACAAAATCCAATGTTAAAAGTTTTTGTGTGTTCTTAACAGCAAATGTTGTGATGCCATCATGACATTTGGCCCATGGTGGAATAAACCTAAAAAACATCCCTTTCTGCTAGTAGTAAAACAATATATATGGTAGCAAACAGGTTCCTTTTCTGTGTCTAGTCCATCTCAAAATAATTATTACTATTTGTTCGATATCTAATTGACAGAGGTTTCCCCAGAGTGATATAGCATCATGGGCCATGCTTCCTTAGCTTGCTACTGTATGTAAGCAGCTTAATGTGAAAAAGGGACCTCTTCTACTTGTCAGTGTCTTGGTCAGACAAAGGTATTCCCACCTCTAATTGGTAAAACATCATGTGATTGTCCTCAACACACCTTTTTGATAACTTACCCAGAGGGTGACTTATAATACTTATCTATTAAAAAGTAGATGCTAATTGTCATGACAAGATTTGCACCTAGGTATGCCAACAGATTCATCATAATAAATTAAAGTAAACAATTGTCTGACTGCATTTGGTACTGTTTAATTGCTTAAGTATTAAAATTTAAAATACAGCAATTAAATTTTTGCTAAATAAAAAATTCTGATGGGAAAGCCAAATTAGAATTATATCGTAAATATGTCTTCAGCTAATTGTAATTTCATAAATCCATTATTCTTTCTGACATATTTCATAATTATTAATATAATTTTAAAATACTAACCGCCTGCTTGTTTATTGTTGATGCCAACTTTTATTGAACCAAATTAAAAAATTGATTCCAACAAAAATGTTTTCCTGGTTTTGCATGTGTGATCTTGCGTTAATGTCAGCATAGAACATAATGTTTGTGCGATATTGCAAAACAATTTCCGATAATACATTGACACGCAGAGACATGTCATCATAAGACGATTAAAAGATTAAACTAAAAACTAGTTTGACATGTTGTACAGATCTATTCAAGCATGTGCCACTTGATAATTACATTTTACAACTTGGATTCACTTTTGCCAAACTGGGAACATCAAAGATCATAGCTTAAACATTTTGCATGGCATAGAAATCGGAACATATTTTAATGTGTATAATTATAAATGTATGTATATTAAACAAATTTAAATGTTTAATTTGAAAAATAATTTGGACTTCATCAGACAACATGCAAACAGCTAGATTTATTATTGGTGAAAATTACATAGAATAGTTTCTCGCTATTAACATGATGTTAATATTTTATTTTGTCATTACAAAGTGATTTCCGTTATTAAATTTAATATCTTTGATGTTGATTTTAAGAAAATAAATGTTGCTTGTAGTTTGTTGTTAAACATAAATTATGGACAAGAGTTTTACCTATTCCCCCCTTCCACAGTTAGTATTCTTTTAATGCATATAATATGATTTCCAGACAAAAAGGTAGAATGGGGTAGCGCTTTATTTTTTATATACAAAATGTCTGCTCATTTGCCCCCACACCCAAAACCGCCTTTAATTTGATACTTATTGTTTAACAGATTGTCTAATTTTTGAACGTACATCATACATTTGAATAGGGACCTTGGAATTGATCCTAACATAGCTTGCATGATTAGCTAAATTTTGACAGATGGTGTATGTAAGCACCTTAAAAAAATCCAGAGGAAAGGTCTGTAATAACTGACGATCAACAAGATTCTTATATATCGTTAAATAAATATGCCTTCCTTTCCCAATTCATCTATTGCCTAAAGGAGCGAGATGTAGCTCAATCAGTAGCCTGTGAAATGGTCGGTCATCAGATCAATCCTTCACAGTGGACCAATTTGCAGTTTGGGCTATTTTTCCATTCCAACCAGTGATCCACAACAAGTTCATTAAAGGCCGTAGTATGTTTTGTCCTGTCTGTGGGAAAGTGCATATACAAAATCCTTTGCTGCTTATCAGAAAGAGTAGCCTATGTGGCAGCAGTGGGTTTCCTCTAAGCAAATATGTCAAAATTACCATATGTTCAATATCTTGACTTTATAAAATAAATATTTTTGATTATGTTGATTAATAAAGAATCTGCCTTGATGTGCGGCTCACTTCAAGCATTTTATTTCATAACTATGACGTTACATGTTGTGTAATTCTGCTTGCTGATATATTTATGCTGCTCTAGGCATTCACTAAATGCATTCTTATGATGTTTATTGGACAACAATGGGATATTGAGACTCTGAGTACTCAATAAAATGCACAGTATTTAACATAAATGTGTAAAGATGTTTTTTTATTGTCATTGATTTCAGTGGGAATCTACAACGTTCAAGTCACAGCCGTGAACCCGCTAGGTAACATGACGGTCACCCTAGCAACACCATTTTATGTGCAAGTTCCCCCTGTTGGCAACAATGAGCTACTTGATGCCATGGAGTATTGTACTAAGTTTGGTGATGTCACACATCTACATGCCCAAGTTAAACAGGGAACCAATGTCACCTACAGCTGGTTGTTGGACGATGAAACCGAGCTCATTCAGACAGGTATATAATTCCCAGATTAATAGTTTTTATATGCAATTTTTATTTACACATATCTATCATCTCTACTGTACCATCAGTATTCGCTATTTATTTATATTTACTGTCAACCATGTAATAAGTAGTACCTTTATTGAGTAATAAGGCCAATGATGTGATTATAGTCTATCTTGCTCATATAGACAGCAGTGACTCCAATATCTGATTTCTGCTTTTGTGCTAATGGGTTGTTAACCTTTAGACTACTGAATTAATTTTGACAAACGTAAGGTTGAGTGGGTATTTGTAAATTGCTTTCCTGCACACATTATGAATGGAAAACCCAATAAAAACCTAAAATAACTG
>JAULBS010051253.1:0-23419 GCA_032355785.1 Symmetromphalus regularis | reverse complement strand
TATATATTGTTTGACAAGGAGAATGAAAAAGTCCGAAGCAGTCTTCACGGCATTGTCGATTACGCAAGGCAATTTGAGGGGTTGCATACAGTACTCATTCTTTTGTCAGATTTTAGGGGATACAAGAACAATTCGTCATGAGCGAGTCTGGAAGCAAAGCCAGGACAGGATCTGATATTTTTGATGACACTTTCTTTCACGAGAACTTTTTAAGCAGTCTTAGTCTGAGTGAAGCCTCTGACGTGCACCAACCAATAACACCAAGTGGAACAGGACCTCCTGAAGCTGCTTCTCCAGGTTCTATCCCGGGTAGGTGGAAGGTATTTTAAAACTGATTTTTATGCTTATTTACTAAGCATCCATTTTATAGATTTCTCATAGGCACTGTGGATAAATTCTCAGACTGTGAAATATCATTCAAATCGTTAGAATAAGTTCTGTTACTTTCGAGGACAAACTAATGCCTTATTATTTAGAAGTATTAAACAATTTTTTTTAATAAGCTAGATTGTACAAAAAAGGGTTTCATTTTTTTTTTTGGAAAGACAGAAAAGAAATGTTTAGGAGAGGTCCGTACCAATACTCCGTCGCACAATCTGTTTAGACCTTAACAGTGTGTTCCCTGATTACTGCCATTTCTTTTACTACACCACCCTCTTTTTAGGTGGGTATAGCCTTGCGAATACCATTATGAACGCATTGTGTTTTTATTAATATAAATTATATCCACATACACATATAACATAGGGTGTCTAATAATTTAACACTTTTAAATAATAAATGTCACAAATACAACCATATATATGCAATATATATATGTATATTGTGTTTTGTCTTCTGAAATAATTATAAATAAAAAAAGGCTAAGTGGCAGTCCTCATAAAAGTTATATTACAAAAAACACACATAGTATAACTTTATGAGAACAGCCACTTAAGCCAGTTTAAATTTAAAAATTATTTCAGAAGACAAAATAGAAACACATCCTTTAATGCTTTATAGTTTTGTATCAGTAACGACTACTTTGACTTGTGCAAAATACCAGTGTTGGGAGGGCCCGATTTAGACCTTGGGGCACTTCAGGTTCAGGGGCCCTCAACACAGAAATTAAAAAAAATGAACCGAAATTAATTAATATAACTAATTTTATAATTATTACATTTTTAAAAATAAATGAAGTGAAAAAGTGGGGGTGACGTGTCCTCCCCCGTCCCCCGGTATTTACGCCCATGCTTTAAATAAGACATATGACAAATTCTGTATTCCTCCTCGGATAACCTGTACTCTGGAGGTAACACTTGTATTGAAACAGGTACATCACCCACTTTCACCCCCGACGATTATTTGATCAAAAAATCGTTCTTTTTATGTCAACCCTGATATCATTATTTATTCTATCAATTTTAGTGCTTGCAAATGAAACACTGACACTTGGACCTCGAGGTAAGTATATACTTGTTTATGATGTTCGAAGATCAACCGGCTCAGTTTTACATCCAGAAATTTGCCAGACTTCTCATGTCAGTCTAGATCCAATGAAAGTGAAGAAAATTGTAGCAGAAAGATACAAGACTTCACAAGACTATGTCATTTCCAGTCAAGAAAACGCGAACAACATCGCAGTGATTACTGATCAGGAATTGCAAAAGAAAAACATCTTTTTGTTTTTCAATATTCCGTTTGTTATGAACTTCACTGGAATTAATACCATTGGAAGTACATTTTGCGTAGGTGTTGATGAAGAAATTACCGTATCTGAATTCATCAATGCTCATTTTAAGAAATTGGAAACAGACGATATAGAAACGATATACTTATTTATGCAAGGAAAGATTTATAAAAACTCGACACAAAGATTTGTTAACCTAGGTTTAAGTCGTTTAGTTGAATGCAAGTTTATAAAACAGTTTCCACTGAAGGTCAGATGTCACTACCATTGCACGCCAGACGTGGAGATTGTGTACCATCTTAACTGTTTTAATACAGATTCTGTTGGAGAATTGAAAGCAAAATTTTGTCAACAATTTGAAAAAGAATTTCCAGTTATTTTGGATGACAGTAAAGAAATATGGTTTTCCTCCTCTAGTCGCATTCTGAAGGATACTGACTATTTTCTTGTAGAGGGTGAACGAAGTCGAAATGAATTTGGAATGTTGATTACTCGTTTAGAGGATATCACCATACAAGTGAGCAGCAACGACAGTATACCTGTTAAAGTTAGCTACATTGATTTGGGAAAACGTGTTAGCACAAAAGTACTTGTAACTGAACGGAAACCATCTACTGAAGATTTACGTTTGAAAATCGGGAAGCATTTTAACCAAGAACCAAACTCTCTAAAATTGAAATTGAATCAAAAGAAACTGTGTGGCAGTACATTAATGGCATCGCAGAATGGATTTCAACTGAACGATCACATATTTGCTGAATATTCAAGCAAGAAAACATTCAAGGTTGAAATATTTGTAGATGACAGAATTATATCTTCACGAAGTGTGAAGATGTACAAAAACGACAAAGTGAGTCATCTAAAAGCTTTGTTGGCATCTTCAGAAAACATTGATGATTTTCTAATAGAATTAAATTACTCGGGATGTGAAATGGAGAGAGATAAACGTCTGAACGAGTATCATATCGGGCCGGAAGATGTCGTAACTATGGTGATTCATGAAAATCGTATTAAACTGAAGATCCGATGTTCTGGATATCCATCACAATACATTACCATAGACGATGCACGCACAACCACTGTGATGGAGCTGAAGTCGTACCTGTCGGGGATCTTGGAAATATCGAGTTCAAGAATGAACCTCGTTTTGGATGGAAAGTGTCTGAACAACTCCGACACACTGACAGAAATTGGCATCAAGAGTTTAGACACTCTCGTCGCTAGCAAATTCTGGGAGTGTGAACGAAAGTATGATGGCGAACTATTTCCTGTATACGTTCCTGATGAATTCGGGGTAGCACATTCTGTCAAAAAAGCCCTGCTGCATCGTGAAAAGCTTCTGTATGTTCTAGGTAAATTTATGATGGGAATTTAATTCGGTTCTCTTAAAACATTTATTTAAAGTATTTCCATACATATAAACATATTTTTGACACTGATGGCTGTAACTGTGTCAGTTTGTTGATTTGCATGATGTGGTTTGTTTATTTTGGATTTTTAACATTTAATTATTGATTTTATTTAATTTTAATTATACGTAACGTATATTTTTAGACTAAATCCCTCGAGATTCCACTTACTGGTTAATAAAACGTTCTATACTTTTCTTCTTTTACCTACTACATTATATCTCATTAATTTTGTATCTTTAATAGATGGTGAGTTAGGAAACACAACTGGTAATCAACAACTTCTCCAAACTGAAACTGTTCCAAAAGGGATACGATTGTTAAAGGTCAAACAAAACGAAAGATTCACTGATGGGTTCCTTGAACAACGAATCAACAAAGGACACGATTTGCAGAACCTGTGTCCAGATATGGATTCAACTACAACAATTAAGTATCCAGATAGACCTAAAACCATAACGCAGGAATATGTGAGTGATGTCGAAAGCACACCGAGCACTTCAACATCAGAAGATGAAATTCTGCAACAGAAGGGCGTAAGTTCAACTAGTGTCACGACAAAATCTCAAACCATGACACCATGCTTAACAATGGCCAGCATTCTACCCATTCCTTCCACGGCAGTTGCTACGCAGAGCGTGTATCAAAAACGTGTATTGAAACATAAAGATGGTACAGTTATAAAAGCAGAGTCACATGCTTCTCACACAACTCTTTCCAAAGAAAAACTGGCGGAGATGGATTATCAGACATCCTATGATCTACCTTCCCAAAGCGTTTCCTTCTCAAAGGAGTCATCGAAAAGTAAGTTATCGATACATTTTATTTTCACTTCTTAACGGATTATAATCATTGTTGACTCTTTTCCAACAGACAGTTTATTTTTTGTTTGTACTTTTTAAAAAATAATGTCCGTTTTTTTTCCCACCACCATTCTACTTTTATAGACCCCCCACCTTTTTTTTTTTTTTACCAGAAATTACTTTTCTTTTGTATACAGAACAGCATTCTAGATTATTTTTTTACTGATACCTCTAAACATTGATTCTTTAATCATCGGCTACTGGATGTCATTTGGTAATTTTGTTTCAAAATCATTACAGGAAACCCACTACATTTTTCCATTAGCAACAATAGATGTTTTATATGCACTTTTCTACAAACAGGCAGCACATACCACCAGTCATGGGACACTGATTGGGATGAATATGTACCAAACACAAACACATTATTTTATTAGCTGCTAATTTAAGTGTAGGGGTGGGGGTGTAGCCATTTTAGAAGTGGATACCAAATGTTTGTGGTTTTTTGGTAATTTTAAATAATATTTGCGTTAAGGGGTGGGGATGTTATGTGGTCCAAAGTTAATAATACCTAAATTATAATGGGAAGCAAACTGGTGCCTGAAGTTGGTCTACCGTACCTCCTGGGTCTACCTATGAGATGCCAGATAATTATTTGTTATACACATAGCAGTGATAAAATATATAGATAACTTAGATATACAAAAACCATTAAAGTGATATTCAGTGAAAAGTCATATTTTCACTTTAATTTAGTTACAGTGAAAATATAAATGGTATTAAGATTTTTTGCCTTATATAAGGAGTTAGTGAAAATATAGTTGAGTTGAGGTGAAGTAGTTTATCTGATGCCCACATACATTATGGTTCCATCTTGAATAGTATGCAAAATGTCTTGATCCATTTTCCTTTCGAACGAATTCTTTCATAAGCGAGGCCGTTCAATTGGAACATTCCAACGGCGGAAATGGTTTCACCGAAAAAATGCGAGGAGTTTGATACATTTGATAAAAATAAAATAGTCACAAGTAATTTTGTAAAAAAAATATATGTTGCTTCCACCCCTACACCCACGAAAAATATCTTCCAATATCTTACTGTATTTCTATTATATGTAAAACTAATTTTAAAATCAAAAGATAGCATTCTTATTTTATTATCTTTTTTTTTATTTTTCAGATCCACTTTTATATTCCGTTGCTGAATTGCTTGGGAATGACTGGCAGCGATTAACATTGAATCTAGGTCTGGGACAGAAAGCTATTGAATGTTGCGAGTGCAAATCTCCAAAAGATTTAATAATGCAAGCTTATAACATGCTATGTCTTTGGAATACAAAGAATGGAAAGTCCGCAAAGAAAGAAGCACTAATTTTAGCTTTAAAAGAATGCCAATTAAATAACATTGCAGAACAGTTGGAAGAACTAAGCACTGATGACTGATCACAAGTTTCAGTGCCAAAACATAAACTTCCTTCTTCACATATCGTTCCCATTCCTAAAACAGCAGTAAAATTCTGGCAATAAATATTATTTATTATGGGGGAACCAGTTTTGCAGACATTTCTATGCCAAGTTGAAGCAAATAACAAAACTGTAGACAAAATATAACCGTCATCGAGTTGGTAGACAAAAATATCCCCAGGAAAGAACCGATGTAACGTTTAATATGCACTCCCCCGGAATATGCACTCCCCAGTCATTATTATAAGTATAATTTGCACTCCCCCAGTTATTATTATACGTAAGATATACTCTGTTTTTAATATACAAGGCCACCCAATTATTGTTCCAGCTAATTTATAGAGTGCAGGAAAGTTGGAATCAGGGGTGTCTGTAGGCTTCAGCCCGCCCCCTCCCCATAATTCCTATAAATATAGTCCTATTCATCGTTGAAATATTCACCAGCAAGTTCTGATGTTCAGAAACGGGAGCAGCCCCCTCCCCCTCCCCCAATATGAATTTTGTTCCAACCCCACTGGAGTGCAACACATGGACTGACTAAAGCAGGTTACACTTGTACATCATTTATTTATTTATTTTTACAAACTTCAAACGCAGTACACTAGTACTAGTGAATGGTGATTATTTTAATCATTTCCAATATTGTAATGGAATTTTAAGTAGCTAGAATAGAATTTTTACCTATTTCTTGTAGGATAGTATATGGGGGGAGGGGGCATGACAAGAATGAATAGGGGCGTCATCAGTCATTTGAAGGGCGCCTACAACGTACTCATTAAATGTACCACATGCAAATCCTTAAAAGCTACAGGACGTATTAAATAAATAAGTTATGTGACAGATGAAACAAATAAATAAAATAAATCATAGGAACCAACAATATTAGTTTTTAGGACTTCTATTATCGCAAAAAGAAAAGGCGCCACAGAATATGGGAGAGGGACAAATGCACCCTTGCTCCTTCCAGCTGATCTGGCCCTGTATAACTGTCACTAATACTCTAGAAGTTGGATATTGATGAGTGTGCACTTTTATATGCCTTCAATTTGACTTTCCAGTTTGATTCCTGGTAATATGGGAATGAAAAACAGTTTGGTCAAACGTTCTGGATCAGATGCAATAAGCCGCCATTTTAGATTCAAAATGGCACCCCTTGTAGGCCTATAATATTATAGTTAATGCATTAAGATACTTGTCAAGATGGGCTTCAAAATATCACTTTTTATGATTTTTTTTAATGATGGTAATGCTATTAAAGTTATGATTATTTGTTTTTATAGGGAGTCACCATTACACCCACATTCTAATTTAGCAACAGAGAAATACATAATTAACTTTTAAAGTATTTGGTTTTGAGAATGGTAAATTCATTTTGGCACCTATTTTCTCCTGTTTCATCCCCCACCTAGCTTCTAAAGTATTACACTCACTATTTCAACGCAACTACATATTGTTATTGGTGCTGCTGGTGCTGGTATTATCTCGGATTTCCCTTCAGCTTTAATATACAGTGGCGGATCCAGTAAATCCATTTAGGGAGCATATAAGAATACTAGTATACGGATTCCTTAACATTAATATTAATATATTTTTTTATAAATTGCAAATTTTAGGGGGTGCCGGAACCCTGGAGCCCCCGCCTAGATCCGCCACTGATATATACTTTATGAGAAATAGCAAAAGCACCACCAAAGCATTATTAGCGGAGTACATATATGTATAATATAGACTGTGGAGTGCTTATAATTCAATGGGAGTGCATATTAAACATATAATGTAGACAGAGTAGTGCTTATTGAATGTATAATATGAACTGGGGAGTGCTTATTGAATGTATAATATGCACTGGGGAGTGCTTATTAAATGTATGATATGCACTGGGTAGTGCTTGTTATACATATAATAATGACTTGGGAGAGCAAATCCAAGGAAGTGTAAATTATATGCGACACAGGTACAAAGGGTGAGTGTTCTATGCAACACTTCATTCAAGACAATGTGCCTTAACATAATTTGGATACTAGTATTTTGATAAACCCGTTATATTAAAAACCTTTTCTCTGAACAAAAGTTCGATACCATAAACATTACCTTAGAAGAAAGAGTGAACATCATTAAGATAATATTAATAGTACAAAATAAGGCAATGGGTCCAGATGGGATTAGTAATAAATTGTTAAAATGTATCATTCTCTCAATTAAAGTTCCTCTTCATTTGCTTTTCAATAAATCTGTTTCAAGATTCCCTAAAAGCTGGAAACTTGCTCATATTAAACCTATTTTCAAAATAGGTGACAAATGCTATTCTACTAACTATACGTCGATACCATTACTTAACTGTGTTGAAAAAGTATTCGAACGAATTGTATTCAAACATTTATGTATTTATTTTATATCCAATGATCTTCTATACAGATATCAGTTCATCAGTTAATAGAATTATACTCAAATATTTGTGAATCTTTGGACAGACACGAATACTTTCGTGCTGTTTTCTGTGAACTGTCAAAAGCATTTGATAAAGTGTGGCACAAAGGATTAATCCATAAACTCGAAAATTGTGACATCACAGGAAATATACTAAATTGTATCAAAGATTATATATCAAACAGAAAGCAACGAGTCATCGTAAATGGAACTCCGGGCACTTTAATGACTGGTGTATCTCAAGGCTCGGTTTTAGGACCGTCATTATTTTAAATTTATATTAATGACATTGCGGATAACCTAAACTGCGTATATAGACTTTTCGCTGATGATACTAACATAGCCGCATCATCTAAGAACATCTCTGTTACTGAATTGTTACCTTAAATTCAAATTTGTTAAAACTTCATCAATGGTCAAAAAATGGCTTGTATCTTTCAATCCAGATAAAACTTTTGTCGTATTGTTTTCAAATGCAAACGTAAATCAAAAACCTAATCTTATATTTGGAACTAAGACATTAAACACAAGAGAAACTCATAAACATTTAGGTTTAACGTTTTCGGCAAATGCAAAGTGGACGAAAGATATGAAAACACTTGCAAACAGCTTCAGTAATGAGTTCTGTACATAGAAAATACAAAATATCTATTAAATCAACAAACGTTATTAAAAATATATATCTGCAACTTTTATCCACCCGGTCTTGGAATATGTTTCGGAAGTATGGGATGAAGTTACCATTGATGAAGTACAACCCGCGAGCTGAAATTAAAAATAGTCAAACCATATCTTCATTTAAAAAGCAATAAAACCTGATGTCCCATGTGTTTCACCATATTATTCATTTGGTAAAAGAAGAGAAAGTGTATTACACACCAAACAAAGATATGGATGTAGCGATTTAAAAGCAGATTTATATCGAGTGGGACTTAACATCGATTGCTCGTGCAGCTGTGGAAAACATTTTGAAAACAATTATCATTTCTTCTTTGATTGCATTTAATATATGAACAGCAGAGACGCATTCTCTGGGATTCACTGCACATATAAATTTACAATTGATTTTAAATGGTAAAAGTATTCTAAATAATGAAGATAAAAAAGAAATGTGCAAACATATATAAATGATACAAAACGTTTTTCTTTATTTGTAAATAGTGTGTTGTAATTCTCTTATAGACAGATAACATATGTTTCCCCCTCTTTTTTTTCACTTCCTTCTTTCTTTCTATCTTCCATAAATATTCATTTTTGTTCATATTTTAAAGAATCCGAGGATTGGTTTGGCCTCCCCAAATGGATTTTCTGGATCCGTCACGAATTAATTCAAATGTTACATGGCATGTCGGTGAATCAACGGGATAGTATCCTTCACTGCACTAGCAGCTCATTTTGTAAACAACATTAATAATATTTAGCTTTTAAACTTAATAAAAGTCTTCAAAGAATATACAATGTTTGCAGTTAATATAAATATATGAGTGAAAATTGTTCAGAATTGGTTATATTTAAATCATTATTTAATGGTTAACATTTGAATTTCTCATATTATTCGGTTGTTAGCAATTATTGAGTCCTATGTGTGAATCAAACACACTTCCATGAATGTAACATTTGTTAAACTTCATGTATTAACACGTTTTAATCACACTACACAGCAAAAATAGCGACGTATGTGAAACATGTTTTCATGTAAATATGCTGGCATATGTTTAACGTACGTTTCAAACATACATTAAACAAATTTTAAAAGAATGTTTTTCATATAAATGTTAAACATACGTTAATGACATACACAATGACATGGAAAGGGCTTCTGTAGATATTTATAAATTTCACTGTTGCTATGTACACCATTTTGGTTGCTAATTGTATAAAGAAGGTATATTTAATTAAAAAAATTAAATATCTATTATACATTTTTGAATCAAGCATACGTAAAATTCTACGAAAGCCACTTACTTTCAGACAACTGATTTATCATTGCTAAAACACCTTGTAGATTACTATGGAAAGAAACACCATAAATACTCGTATATTAAACGTGTTCAAAGAAACATATGTGAAACAGACGATTGTAAACATATGTTTAACATAATTCATGTGAAAGATCATTGCCCAAACATGTGTGAAACATATGTTGCTATTTTTGCTGTGAAGTATAGAAATTTTTTGCAAGACATTTACTTAACATTATTGTAATATATATTAACATACATAATATTTTGCAATCTCTACAAGTAAAGTTTTGCCTATGTCAATCTTTAATAAATTAACTCTTATACATTTAACATTTTGTAAAATTATTTTTTGCATAACTATTTTGAGATGTATGTTGACAGTTATTACTGAAAACATTAATGTTTGTAGATGTAAATAGTGTTCTAACCAGGTTTTTAACAAGGAGGGTTGGCTTCTTATTAGTAAAATGATTCTAATGGTAAAACGTAATTTGTTTAGAAGACACACACATAATAAACTTTATATATATTGTAATATGAGAAAAAATGCTATTCTTAAAATGAACAAAAATTATTGATTTTATACAGACCTGCATTGAAGTATGATATTTATATGAAAAATTCAATGTGGGTGGGGGTGGGACTCTTAAACCGTCTTGCAAGTTTCGTTACCTTAAATGTTGCAATGGAGAAAAGAATCTTTACCAGAAATAAAAACTGGCGGAAAAAGTGTGTTTGTGTATGGAAGGGGGGAGGATGGGGTATATAGACACAAGAGCACACAACACGTCCTTTAATAAACCAGTTGTGAACCACTGGTTGGAACGGAAAATAGCCCAAACTGCGAATGGGTCCAAGGAGAAGGATCGATCAGACGACTGACAGCTTCACAGGTCGACACGCTACCGTTTGAGCTACATCCCACTCCCCCACACCACACCACAAACGCAAGCATGCTGCTTAACTAAACTTACCTAAAACAGTGAACATGTCTTTATGTCCTTAATACAAATATTATATACTGTAGTGTATAATAATATTTCCAGCGATTTAAAAAAAGAAGAAAACACACACACACACACAAACATACACAGAAACACACACACACACACACACACACACAAACACACAAACACACATACACACACAGACACACACGGGAACTCACCTGTTTCTTTTCTGAGGGTCCCAACCTAAAACCTAAGTGTCCTCAATTTAGTCCAGTGTTGCAGAAAACAGGTTTTGCATTAAGAAAAATGTATTCTGTCTTAATTTTTAATGTTTTATTTTGAATGAATGATTTTTTCAATGGCACTAAAATGTCCCAGTACATCCTTCACCACACCCACTATTGTTTATTGATGACTGAGTCGATTATATAACCAAAACAGTTTTGATATTTTATAGTAGTCCCATGGGATGCAGTGTCCCTGATTTTGGGGGTCCATATGACCTTTCATTGCAGCCTAAACGCAGGTTTTGCGAGTCTGGTAAATCTCTGTACATGCATAAACCACTCACACAATTGGACTGACTCAAAGTATACTTTGGTCGCGCCAGGTCTGCGAGGCTGTCGGTCATCGGATCAGTAGACCCATTTGCAGTTTGACTATTTTCCGTTCCAACCATTGGTCCACAAATGGTTCATCAAAGGCCGTGGTATGTGCTGTCCTTTCTGTGAGACGGTGCATACAAAAGACCCCTTGCTGCTTATCGGAAAAGAGTAGCCTATGTAGCGGCAACGGGTTTCCTATAAACATATGTCAGAATGACCATATGATTGACGTCCAACAGCCGATGATGAGATAAAAATCAATGTGCTATAGAGGCGTCGTTAAATAAAACAAACTTTACTTTGGTCCCACCAGATATTGAGTTGGATGATAGTGTCCCAGACCCACACGCACCTGACACCTATGCTGAATAATAAGTAAGAAACTAAGTAAATAAACAAGTAACAAAATACATAAGAAATAAATATTTCAATGGCAAGTAAGAAAATAAGTAACATAAATTATACCAGTTTCTTTTAAAATTATCTTGTTTCATTGCTCCATTTTAAGCGGGTTTTTTTTTTAATTGGAGTATTTTATTTGTTTACGGTTTATTTCTATTTTACTCGAAAATCAAAGGTACTTTAAATGTAACATCTGCAACGTTGTATAGTGTCTTAAGTTCTGTATACAGGAAAAAATAACCTTTAAACTGGCATATATAGGAGCCCTTTTTAATTTGAAATCCATTTTACAATTCAATTGACAATAACAAGTATTGTCTTATATAAAAAAAGAAAAGTTTGTTTTATTTAACTACGCCTCTAGAGCACATTGATTTTTATCTTATCATTGGCTATTGGACGTCAATCATATGGCCATTGTGACATATTTATTTAGAGGAAACCAGCAGCCGCCACATAGGCTACACTTTTCGACAAACAGCAACGGGTCTTTTATATGCACCTTCCCATAGACAGGACAGCACATATCACGGCTTTTGGTGAACCAGTTGTGGACCACGGGTTGGAACGGAAAATACCCCAAACTGCAAATGGGTCCACTGAGAAGGTACGGTCTTGTATATACAGAATGTATGATAATGTACATGCTTTTAAGATATGTACATACAATTTCATGTTTTTTTCCCCAAAGTTCAATACTGCTAGATCTAGATGTATTTAGGTCTAAAGTCTAGTGAATAAAATAAAAATTAAAAATGTGTAAAAACAATTGAAAGTAATGCATAACGCTAACTTAACCATACGCAGATCGGTAAAAATACCACATGTGGGTACCCTACTTTGAAAAACGTCTCAGATTTTAAAAAATAAATATATGTACGAATTCAATAGACTTTTCTACCTAAGAAACAAGAATAATAATAGTAGCATCTGACATGACGCCAGTAAATAAACAGAGGCGGTTCCAGAATTTTGGAATGGGGGTGGGGGCGAAGTTCTGTTCATGTCCGCTTCTTTAGAAATAAGAGGAGCTATATAACTTATATATAGCTAAAAGAATGTATGACCTAAAAATAAAGGGCAAGGTGGCTCTCGGCGCCCCTTGATTAATAAGTAAATTGAATTATAGGTCTAAAGTAAATACATTTTAAATAAGTGAAGACAAAATCATTTTTTGTCACGAGGAATTGCGTATTATTATTATTATTTTTTTTTGTGGGAACTAACTAATAAATTTGTGGGAACTAACTAAACTATTTGCAGATTTGTGGGCAATTGCCCTCTCCACTCTCCCAATAATCTGCGGCGTCCTTTTTTTTGCGACAATAGGCGCCCTAAAATTAGCATGTTTTACATTTATTGAGTATGTTGTAGGCGCCCTTCAAATGACTGATGGCGCCCCTATTCAGTCTTGCGACCCCTCTAATATTTAAATGGCTGCGACCGCCCTCATTTGTGGGAACAGACTAATACAAATTGATGTTTTTCTTCACATTTACTACAGAGTCACTTCCCCTTGGCCTACATAACTATTTCACAGAAATATGGACAATGTAGTGAATGAATAAACGATACGAGTTTTCGATGATAGATTAGGTAAGAATGTTTTACCTTTTAAAATAATGTAGATAATTACACTGACTGTACAAATGGATTACTTCATAAAAGTAATTTATATTATAATATAATATTCATATATAAGTTATTGTAAGACAAAAAAGGCACTATTTAATGTAGGTCTATCGACATTTTAAACTTCCTCTTTCAAAACAGGTGATTGTCAAATCGATAAATCTGTCTTAAAATATACTAATTTGTTTAATACGTGGAAACCTGCTAAATAAAAAGTTTCAGACTCAATAATATGGTAATTTATACAGTCCATTGCTGCAAGTAATGTTTTTGAAACCTAAACAAGTTTATATATGTCACTGTGTTATATGTTTACGGAAGCCAGTTAGTGCCACTTTAAAGTCAATTTTTATCTCGTAATTACGAGATAACTAACTCGTAATTACGACATAATTGACTGGTATTTATGAGATACTATCTAGTAATTACCAGATAAGTAACTCATAATTACCAGATAACTAACTCGTAATTACAAGATATTTTACCAGGGATGCGTTAGTCTAGCTACACAGAAATTTGCCAACTCGGCGCACTCGGTATCACGGCTGATCCCAAATTTCACGATCATCAACCCGCACACCCCCCACCCAACCCAACAGGTACCCTGATTTTGTGCTTGTGGATTTTTAAAATATAAATTGTTTGTTGTTTGTTTGAAGTTATTTTGTGCTTATATCCAATTAAGATTCAAGCACGATGTCCTGGGCACACATCTGGACTATGTAAGGTGTGTGTCCAGGACAGCGGTTAATTGCAAGTTGTGAGTAAGAAGGTTAGTACTTTAAGTGGTGTGGTTGTGTTTGAAAAGTTTGTTACTAAAAGATGTTGAATTATTGAAAACCCTGTAATATCACTTTACATTTAATATGGCAGTTCTCATAAAATAGTATAAAAATAAAATAGAGTTATGAGAACTGTTTGATTCGAGAAACGTATCATATTTTTGGAGAATGTGGGTGTTTATGTTGGAATATTTGACACTCTTATAAACAAATGATTTTGTTTGCAGGTCTCAAGCTGTAACGTATCCGCCTGTGAAGCGGTCGGTCATCGGATCGATCCTTATCAGTAGACCCATTTGTAGTTTGGGCTATTTTCCATTCCAACCAGTGGTCCTCAACTAGTTCGTCAAAGAATGCGGGAAAGTTCATATAAAAGACCCGTTGCAGCTTATCGGAAAGAGTAGCCTATGTGGCGGCAGAGAGTTTCCTCTAAATAAATATATGTCAGAATGACCATATGATTGACGTCCAATAGCCGATGATAAGATAAAAAAAAATCGATGTGCTCTAGAGGCGTAGTTAAATAAAACAAACTTTACTTTATTTTTTGTTTGCAGGTTTTCATAAAAACCATAAAAATGAACGAGATCGATACAAGAGACAAGAAAGAAGATGAGTTTTTGAGTGATTTGTCATTTACAAATTTTCCTTTTGGAACTAGCAGCGAAACGTCTGGATTAACGGATGATTTGTTTTATCTAAGTAGGTTATTACTGACAAAACTTTTATTAGAATTATTATTAGTACCTGAACAATTATATTGTTTTTATCTTTGTATTATGAGCTCCAATTACGATAAGCAAATGTTGCTGTTTTATATTTATATATCACAGGAAAAGATAGACATTTACTTAAAACAAAACAAAATCCCAACCTTTATTTGACATAAAAATAAATACAAAATAGAATATTAATAACTTTGCAAACAAGCACGTATTGTTAATTGCAACCATTTTGTTTTGCATTCCATTCTGATTATGTGTGCCACTATGTATAATTTATTTATTTATTTTTCTCAACACGTGTGATTAAAAGTAGTTTTTTTTAGTTTAGTTTCAACACCTCACATTTTTATTAATGTTTTGAAAATTTAACCTTATTGATTGAACTAACAGAAAATATCAGGATATGACTATGCTGGCAGATGATGTTGGGGTTGTAGAAATGTTTATATTTCCCAGGGTCAAATCCAGGGCTACTTTAATAAACCACTTTTTGATGTTACTTTGTTAATATTTATAATATTTCCTTATTGTTCGAATAAAAATATTAATGTTTTCAATTTTAGGGACTTTGAATGTACCGAACACGTTAGAAAACCATTCTTACACGGTTGCAGTATACAACTTTCAAAGGACAGTCTGCTCTACGAAGCATCCAAAGTTAATACAGTCAACTGACGTTACCCTTGAGCGTATGGACATTAGCCTTGAGTATACAGACGTGAAAAAAGATTTGTCAAAAAAGTTTAATGTTCCTCAAGATTATGTTATTGTAGGTAGCTGTCCCGGAACTTCAAAAACAATTGCAGCTATTTTGGATAGGAGATTTTCAGAGGATAACTTATTTTTGTTAACCAGTTCTAATCAGGATTCTTATAGCAAACATTTGTGGTATTGCATACAGGTAGATGAAAATATGACAGTGGCGGAATTCCTTGATATAATTTCAATTGACGAAAAACAAAAAGATGAAGAAAAATTATGCTTATTTGCGCAAGGACGAATAATTGAAAGTTCTATGCAAAAGGTTAATTGCCTTGGTTTAAGTAACTTTTCTAAATGCAAATACATACATCAGTTGCCAATCACAGTAACATGTCATTACCATATAACTCCAAAGATTGAAATCCTGTATAACTTAGATTGCATCAACACAGATATAGTAAAAGAAATAAAACTCAAATTTCTTCAGCAGTTTGGAAACGAACTTCCATTTGTATGGCACAAGAATGATGAAATATGGTTTTCGTATCAAACTCAAGTTCTAGAAGATGACCATTTTCTTGTTAACGACGATACACTGTTAGATGGAAAGGGAATTGGTAGATGTGGTCGTCTACAAGCTCTAGAAGAGATCACAATACACATTAGCAGTATCGATAGCATACCCATTGTTGCCAGCTTCAACAAAGATAGAAAACTCATTGTAATACAGCGAAACGTATCCACAGAGGAACTGCGCTGTCAGATCGCGAAACATTTCAAAACTAATCCAAATTCTTTGAAAGTACAGATAAATAAAAAGAAAATCTCTGACAACGTATTGCCGGGAACAATGGATTCATTTAAGCCATACTGTCGAATAGATGTTAAATCTTCAAAGAAGACAACATACCAAGTGAATGTTTTATTTCCAGATGGCAACACCTGCGCTGAAAGCGTAGAACTGTACAAAAACGACACAGTTCTTCAACTAAAGAATCTGGTGGCGGTGTCCATCAAAATCCACCCATTTTATTTGCAGCTGTTTTGTAATGCGGAAATGGACGATGAGAAACGATTAAGAGAATGCACTATCGGGTGTGATGAAAAAATTGAAGTGGTGGTTCATGAAAATCGCATACTAATCGTCATCAAACGGTCAGGGCATCGAGAACTGAGTACTGTCATAGACAATTCTTGTGAAACCAAAGTCCTGCAAATAAAGACATTCGCGTCCTACATCTTTGAAATGGATGTTTTAAATATGAACATCATTTGTAATGGAAAATCTTTGGACAATGAAGATACGCTTTCTGAAGCTGGTGTTCGCTGCAATGACAAACTGTTTATATGCTCATTTTCACACAGTGAAAGAAAAAATGACAGTGGAATTTTTAGGTTGGTGTGTTTAGATGCAAAGGGTGAAGTGTTCTCTGATAATGCAGTAATATACCATCGTGGAAAACAGAGGCCTATTCTAGGTAGGTTTTAACACCTTATTTTTATCGCCTATTTATTAAATAAAATAATGTCATATTAAAATCACTGTTTGTTAATATGTTCATAATAATTTCAAATTTGAATACTAATCAAAAAGAATAATTTATACAGTTATTCCTTCTCTATTTTTAAAAGGATGTCTCACAGAAACGATACACGTACAGAAATTAGAATCGATTTCATTAATACAAATGTATATAGAAAACATCACCAATTGCAAGAATTGTTGAACACCTAAAATCAGATTATCATTTTTTTTAAATATACTAGTGTCGTTTAAAAACTACTTACATTTAAAACAAAAACAATCATAAAAATCTCCACTGTCTGTAAAGGTCCTCAAGAGGTGGGACATGAAGACACCAAATATTGATATAGAAAAATACGATTCGAAATTAAAAAGAATTACAATAAATGAAACCTTATATGAATTATTAACTTTTATATACATATTTATCGTTTCAAATAGCTATGCAAACGGCTGAAACGTAGAAAATAGTTTTTAAAAAATCTTATTGTCTTTAATTTCTATATTTTTATGTAGTTTATGCGGTTTCTTTTTTTTATGTACATTCAACAGACATCGACGATTTGGAGGAAATACCTGGTACTTACCAACAGCCATTTCAAATACAGGGCAACACCAAAGGAATACGACTGCAAAAAGGCAAATCCAACAGAAAGATCTCTAAACGACCAGAACAACATGGGTCCACTATGACACAGGACATTTTGGAAACAGAAAACTCAACCAGCTCATCAATAAGATGTCCACAAAATCTAATCGCTCCATGTCAAGATAACCCGCGTGAAGACCTGAACACAACTAGTGTGAAGCCTATCACCACTCAATCTCCTAGTGTAACATATTTACAAAAGGACACTGAACTGAATCCATCTAATGGAACACAGGACAACCATGCACAACACATGTTTCCCGCCACACGAAGTAAAACAATATTCTGCACAGAAGTGATAAAAGATGAATATGGAAACATTCTTTCAGCGCGTCAATGCAATACACGCCTTTCAAATGTAAATTGGGATGAGGCACTACCCCATTCGTATTCAATGCCTGAATTCAACTCATGTCCAATGGCACTGACTCGAAGCTTTTCACAGCAATCATTGCATGAAAACACGTCCAGAGGTAAGGGGAGATGCAATTATATCTAGCATACGAATTTTAATTAAATGTTAAATGAAATCTAAAAAATAAAAATAAAACAATTTTAAGGGCAGTCTAAAATTTTCTGAATGAGCCATTCTCCCATTAATTTTTATTTTTTGGTTAAATGAGTATACCATTACTTAAATATTACTGTGAATATTACAAAAATTACTATGAATTAAAAGAGTTTAATTGCAGACGAAATATTCCATTGCGGGCAGTTCTAGGGAAGAAATGGTGTGCAACGAGTGATTGTAATATGTATGAATATTTAACTATCCCCTCCTCCAATCACAAGGCTGGGGTCAGCCTAAGTAAGAATCATTTTAGATATTTATTCAAAACTGTTTCAAATATTCTCTGATTACATAAGCTATTTTTTCGATTAATTAACCACATTTCTTTTTTTGAAAATGCTCTTTATTTTTGACAAGTTTACAATATTTTGATTTATAGCAGCACCAATATTATTTCACTTCCCATTAAAACGCTCCAAAGAGCTGTTTCTCTGCACGTCGTACGTTAATTTTAAAAAATCCATTTACCTTTATAAGTGTTGGTGGACATAACATTTAACTCTACATTGTTTCTTTTTATCTTTTTTTGTTTATTTTCAGATGAACTTAAATCAGTATATTTTCGACTTAGGCAGGATCTTGGCAACGAATGGCCGAAACTTGCCTTGATTCTGGGCTTGGAAAAGAAAGACATTGACAAAATTGAATATGAACATGGAAAGAACCTAGAGAGACAAGTTCAAGGAATGCTGTGGCGTTGGGAACAAAAGATTGGGAAATCGGCAAACAAAGAAGTTCTAATTAGAGCTTTACGAGAGTGTGATCTAAATAACATTGCTGATGAAGCAGTGGCGGATCTAGTTGGGGGCCCCAGGGGCTCACACACCCACCCTAAATTTTAGATTTCAAAACAATTACTATTATATATATTTTTTTGTGTTAATGTTAAAGAATCCAAGGATTCTTTAGGAGCCACCCTAAATGGATTTTCTGGATCCGCCACTAATTCTTTCACATACAGAATGATTCCAATCAGTGTAGTAGCGGATTATAATGGGAGAAAATGGGGCAAATGCCTCCGGACCACAATTTTGAGTGAACAAATATTGAATATAATTGCTTTTAAATTTAATTACGTTAAAACCGGCCCATTATATTCGTTTACCCACGGCTCTGTTAAGGCTAATCTGGCACTGAGTCAGTGGCGTAGCGTAGATTGCCAGCGCCCGGTGCAAAGGAAGTATTGCGCCTCCTAATGAGGGCCGTACCACTATGTTTTACAAACATATTTGTGCCTAGTCCAAGGACGTATATCCTATTTTCTGGCGTAAAAAAAAGTGATATTCTCGGGAGGGGAGTGTCCCTTACACTCCCTTCCCCGGAAGGCACGGCCCTGCTAATTAATTACGATTTTTTATTCAAGTTTTGGAACATAAGAGTACTGTTATCTTCAATAAGCATTATGTAATTCACCGATAAGGATTACACGAGGACAGCATGGCAGAAATCAGCGAGAAAAATACTGTAAAATGTTACGTGGCAACATTTATTTGCCCCGTCATGTTGAAAAATTGTGTGTAATGTTCCAAAATTGGGAGATTTTCTGTATGAGGTGGAGGGTGCGTTATTTTATAAAAAATTATTATTACAACTTTATTTTTTTTTTAGAAATTTTGCCTCCAGGGCAATCGCCCATCCACATCAATGGTCTCGCCCACGCTACGCCGCGGTTCGAATGTAAGTTAAAATAACAAACAGCAAACCCCCCCCCCCCAAAAAAAAAACACCACCCACATAGTTTTCTGATGTGAATACGTTAAAATGTATCCTAGAAAGAAATGAAACGTTGAACAGAATTGTCGTCAATCTAGATCTTCTATAGTTATGATTGAAGTGATATCCCGATAATTTTGAACTGCATATTTTCTGACGATCAACGTCAGAAAATGCAGAGATAAGTAAAATATTTTTAAAGAATTAACTGTCAGTGAAGTGTAAAAAATTATGAAAAGCTCCCATTTGAACGTTTATTAATATGGACTACAATATAATCAGGCAGGGCGGAAGCAAGTGAACACTGAAGGATTAACAGAGACAGTGGGTGGGTGGAGGGGTGGGCGCTTGATCAGATTTATTGGGAAGAGCCTACAGACACACACGGTGCATGATTTATAATATATATAATTTGGTCACACAAAAAGGATAGACTATTTTCGTAAATAATAAGGCTATCAAATAAGGTATGCTTTTTAAACTGATATTTATACAAGGTTTCGAATAATTTAACATCTTTTAGTATTAAAACATATAAAAACTTGACCTAATTAATTTCCAAACAAATAATTAATTTAAAATATAAACATTGTATTTATCCATACAAATACTTCGTTCAACTACTTACATAACTACCGCATCTCGCTTATTATCAATATTTTAAAAATAATAACGAATTATGGTCACGGACAAATAAACCATAAACTCGACATGGAATTCCATATACCATATTTCAGGTGAAACGTCTTGCGTGATATAAAAGCCAGATCTAGTATCACAAATGCATGTAAGTTTCATTCGTAATTAATATTTAGAGCACAAAAGACACTTGAGTTCCGTGGGAATGAACATATTTATGCAATTAAGTACTCATAACAGATGATAACCTTTTAATTTACGTTTTTATGAGGACAGCCACTTTAGTCACTAAATGTGTAAAATATGCATATAACTGTTAGCACAACATTGAAAGCAGTCATCGCTACAAAACGATAGGGGATCATGGGCGTAAATCCCGGGGTGACACGTATTTTCCCTTTGTTGCTTCGAAAAAATAAAAAATAAATGCTGTAGGCAGTTTCAGGGGTTGCAATGTCATCACAGCGTCAATACCCTAGGTATTTACAAGTGTGTATCAGTAATGGTGCAATTTTAGTGTATAATATTATGTTCAATATTATATTGATAAAGTTTTATTGCCTTGGTGTCTATTGTCCTTTTTTTTCACTCTATGCTGATGACACGGTGCTTCTTTCACAAAATTACTAAGATATGCAAAACCTATTAAATGTTTTTGACTCTTACTGCACGAAACGGAAATTAACAGTTAACTGTAAAAAGACGAAAGTTTTAACTTTTAATGACAGCAAGAAAGATTACAAAAAATTTAATTTTACCTTGGAAAATCAAAGCTGAATAATGAAGAATATTACAAATATCTTGGTATTATTTTTCATAAATCGAATAGATTTACTAAGACCAGAAACGTTATATATATGCAAGCACAAAAGGCTACGTATTTTGCTCTACGCCAAGGCGAACATCATAATATGTCTATCAAGTGTCAGTTAAAAAAAATTGATTGTATGGTGTTACCGATTCTTTTATATGGTAGCGAAATTTGGGGATTCGAAAATTTGTATGAATTGAAAAATTATGTAACCAGTTTTTAAAATTGTTATTTCCTGTAAGAAAATATACACAATATGTTATATGGAGAACTTGGACGTTATCCAGTCAGCATTACTGTGAAGTTTAAGAATGATCATTTACTGGTATCTGTTAATCACTGGAAAACAGTCCAAGTTATCATTACTAGTGTTCAAATTATTATTGAATGATGAGAATAGAGTTTTAATCACAAATGGATTATGTATGTTAAATCAATTTTGGACGATCTTGGTTTACATATAATATATACTGATCAGTATTTACAAATATGGTACACTTACACTGATAATTCCTCCAAAGCGAAAATTATAAATTATTCAAGTATAGAGTTTTGAGACATATCTCACATTCATACACAAAATATAATGGGGTTACGTTTTAGACTTTCTGAAGTTTCAAACTATAATCTCCTTATTGAAACAGGCATTTGGAAAAATATACCATTACAAAACAGAATATGCCCATTGTGTAATAATTATGACGTCGGTGATGAGTTTCATTATATATTTACATGTGCATTTTTTAAGAATGAAAGAATTCGTTATCTACCGCCTTACTGTCAGTCTAAACCAAATACATATAAATTTTATAAATTATTTAATTCTAAGAAAACTGTGTCCTTAGAAAACTTTCTATATTTTGCAGTTTAATTATGCAAATTTTTAAAACCTCTAGTTAATATTCTGTATATTGTTTATAATTATGTATGTTATTGTATATCCACCATTTTGTTGTAATATTTATATTCACTGTATTATGTGTATATCCCCATATGCCGTAGATTACAGCCTGGGTGTAAATAAAGTTCAGTTCAGCGTTTGGGGTGGGAGGGGGATGCGGGGATGGGGAAGGGCATTGATGATTGCTGCCCTGAGTCCCGTAATGGCTCTCGATGGCCCTGGTGGACGGTGGAGAAGAAACAAGAAAACTTGTCCATGCCTTGTTACTAGATATCTTTTAACTAATTATTAATTTTGTAAAAGAAACACATTTTTATAACGAATTTACTTTCCATTTGTAATACTTTCAACTGATTGGGTGGGGTTTTTTTTACCAGTCTTATTTATTATACATGAATTTTAAACTATATATTTTTTCATTACATTGTATATTGCTTAATGTTTTAAATCCGCTCTTTAAACGCATAGTCCCACGGACCCTTGGCCTAATTAATTTCCAAACAAAGAAATAATTTTAAATATAAACATTTGATTTGTCCATAGGAATACTTCATTCAGCTACTTACATAACCACCGTATCTCGCTTATTATCAATATTTTATAAATAATAATGAATTATGCTCATGAACAAATAAATCGGGGGAAAAAATAACGGTTTTTATTCCATTGAAGGTGTGACGTATGTATTTCGAGTCACTTGACGGGTATCCTCGTTAGCCGTTATTTCCGATCTTGAAATTTTACGTTTTTAAATGTTAAAAAAAAATCGATCGACGACATGGAATTCAGTTAAAATATCTTGCGTGATATGAAAACAAGATTTTATATAACAAATACAAAGTCTATACCATATTTTAAATAAAAGACTTATTTAATGGTGGTTAGGGCATTTTTTAGTAAAAGTTGGTATCTAGCCCGTTTAACCTATTTTGGGGGTGCTGATTACGAAAAAATAGGATAGCAAGCTGAATTTTTAGTTTTTGAACCTCAAAAATCGCTAGACTAAACATTTCACCTTGCAAAAGTATTTCCAAATTATTCCATCTGTCACCAAATTTGTACTTTAGGATGAACAAA